>JXCR01127847.1:93066-119868 GCA_002079205.1 Phalaenopsis hybrid cultivar
ACGCCACGCATGCCTTCGGAGCTGCCTAGGATCTAGTCAGCACGCGCTGTTTAAATAGATAAATAGAGCTTTTTCCTATTTATTTAAATACCCTTAACTTAGAAAATTCATAACTTTGTATAGAAAAATCATAAAAATAAAAAAAAATACACTTTTGCTCAGTGAACAAAGGAAAATAATGTGAAATAAATTTCAAGACCATGCTATGCATATTTTATTTTTAATTAATTAAACACTGTTTTGAATCATTTGATTCTCCATGCATGATGGCACATCACCATGACTTGGAATTTTTGCATGTTGTAGCCTCTGTCAAGGAAAGATTCTGTGATTTTTTCAAAGTCAGAGGAGCTTCCTATACAGAGACCCACATTTTTCAAATTATTTCACATTATTTCTTTAAAATAATCATGAAAATTAGCATATTGGTGCTAAAATCTCAAGAAAATTTTGGAAGGTCCATCATGACCAGAAAAACCTTTGAAAATAATTTCATGGGTCAAGTCATTTAGAATATCCTTAAATTTTACAAACACTAAATCCTTAAGATATTTAATTTTGGAAAATTTAAACATTTAAATGACTTGATTTTTTATCTCTACTATGACTTATGATCCAGAGAACTCATCATAAAAATTTCAAAATATTTTGCGTTCATTTGAAAACTTAAATTGATTTTTAAAGATAAATATCACTCTTGGCAATTTAAATGATTTTTTAAAAATCAAAATAAAACTCAAAAAATTATGAAACTTAGTTTTTTGAGTTCTCTGTGATCAAGGCTATTTTATAAAAATAAAATGATATTTAAAGTAAAAACTTAATTTTTGGCCTATTTTAAATATTTAAACAATTAAAAATTCATAAAAATCACAAAAATTATAAAACTCATGGAAATGTTTTAAATTGCTTCCTAATCACTTAGGAACAATTAGAATATTTTTTACTGATTATCTAAATAAAGATATTGAATTTCAAAGCTTAAAAATAATTTTTTAAAAGGCTAAAAATGATTTTTCACTAAAATAATTCCAATAAATCAAGGAAAAATTAGAAAAATATAAAATTTGCTCCCTTGAGTTCTCTGACCTTAGGGATATTTTTCAAAAATACAAAATTTAATTTTCACCACCTGAAATATTTTATTTTACTAAATAACCCAAAATTTAAAATAATTCTAATAAATCATAGAGAATTCAAAAAATTATGAAAATTGATCTAAGGCTCCTCTCGTTTAGGTCTACCTCTGGTAGAAATTTCAAGTGATTATAATTTACCTTGGTCAAGTTAGGAATTTTCTTTGAAAAATCCTATTTTTGCATATAAATAATTATATAAATTAAATTAAATTTTAAAAAATCACATTTTCCCCTTTGATGTCTTAATCGACCCATAAATGATGTAGGATAAAAATTTCAAAGCCATTTGAATTGAATTTGACAAATTATGAAATGTTAGAGCCTTAGGGGCAAATGTGTAATTTTGCATTGGAATTGAATTTGACAAATTATGAAGTGTTAGAGCCTTAGGGGCAAATGTGTAATTTTAGAAATTTAGCCAAAGTCATTTGGATTAAATTTGATAAATTATGAAGTGTTAGAGCCTTAAGGGAAATTGTGTAATTTTGGAAATTTTATCTTAATTAACATTTAGGCTTAATTCAAGGAGGAAAATGGGCAACCTCTGATCTTAATCAGTTTATTTGGATTTTTGAAACACAAGGGGTTAATTGTAATTATGAAGTGTTAGAGCCTTAGGGGCAAATGTGTAATTTTGGAAACCTTGCCTTAATTAAACATGTTAGGCTTAATTCACAAGGAGGGAAAATGGGTAACCTCTAATCTTAATCAATTTATTTGATGTTTGAAACCCAAAGGGGTTGGAGGAAAAGAGGCAACTGTGATCTTAATCAATTTATTTGATGATTGAAACACAAGGGTTTAATTGATATAAACCAATCTTACTTGCTTAATTAAGATTAGTAAACTTCTAAATTATTAAGATTTGGAAGTTTATTTAAACTAAATGATCCTGGACTTAGGGGCATGACTTTTGAGGTCAATAACTAATCAATTTAATACCCCTATTTTGATTTTCAAATAAAAATCCAATTCATGAGTCATGATCACATAAAGCTTAACCATTTTCAAAACTAATTAAGACACTCACCTAGGTCTTAAGAGCTTAGTGATGACTTAGGCAAAATCAAAATTGACTAAATGAGGTTTAGAGAAATAAAAAAAATTATATCAAACATCCTTCAAACACCACTAAGCCTAATTAGGTTTAAAAATTTAGCTAAGTGTTCAAATTACACTGACTTGCCTCTTTAATGGTCTTCACCCACATAATTTTCAAATTAAATGATAAGTGATAATTACCCTTCTCTTTAAGAGTCTTCACCCACATAATTTTCAAATTAAATGATAAGTGATAATTACCCTATTCTTTTTAAGGGTCTTCACCCACATAATTCTTAAATTGAATCACAAGTGATAATTACCCTATTCTTTTAACTTGCTTCTTCGAGGGTCTTCACCCACATAATTTTCAAATTAAATGATAAATGATAATTACCCTATTCTTAGGGATAATTAAGACGCTAATGTTCGCTGAGTAATAAGGGTATTCACAGGATGAACCATTAAGCAACATAATGTGTTTAAATGGACTCAAGAGTACAAGGATATTTATAGGATGAACCATTAAGTAACATAATAAGTTTAAATGGACTCGAGGCTCTTCACCAGTTGGTGAGAAGGAGGCATGGACCTGCTTCCCCCTCCTAACTTGTTGGATACCTTAGAGGCCTATTAAACTTATTATTCTCTGCTCAATGGAATCATTCTTAATTAAACTTCTAAGGACCCGCAAAGATATGACATAGGGTTAAGAAAATTACCAAAATCTTACCTTTTCTGCTCTTCATAAACTGCCTTAACATGCATTTTAAGTTTTCAGGTGGTGGAAAAGAAGACTCGCTAGGTATGCTTTTATAGTTTATAGTACCATCTTTCTTTTGCCTTTTCCTTACATGTTTCATGCTTGCATTTACCTACATAAACTTGCAGTTAACCATTAACATAATCAAAACCAAAACTAAAATCAACCCAAGATAAAATTCACCTCATAACATGCAAAATATAAAACAACTCAAAATTTAGTCACAAACATCATATAATACGACAAATTTAACTTAATTAAGATGTCTTTATCGGATGATCGGGAATCCCTCAGAGGAGGAAACATACGGTTGCCAACGAGGCTTCCCACAGTTTAAATGAAATTATGGAACTCATTAAGTTGAAATTTAGTAAGTTCATTTGAACTAAGTGAATCCAATAAAAAATAGTGATGCTGGAACCAGGGAACCGTAGGATCCTAACCAGTGTCGCTCTAATCAACTTTAATATGCCTTCATAAAATATAAAGAACTTCAACCATAGGGCCATCCGATTTGATGTTATAACTTGACACACTAGATAACTCAAACTCGTCGCGACAGGAGCTTGGAGCTAGCATGGTGGGCAGCACGACCATCTTCAACAACAAAACATGTCTTCCCCAGCTAAACCAATCCTCCTTCCTTAGACTTAAACAACAAAGCCATAGGACTTTGAGGTTGCTTGCTTATGCAACGTAAATCCTCACCTTATCTTTAGGCTTTTGTATAGCCTTGCTATATAATAGAAGCCCTAACTTGTCTTAGGATTCCGAGATTGTAATTCGTCACGACCTAAATCCTTACATCTTCCAGGCTATTTGTGTGATCATTTCACACGAATGTAAACCCTAACTAATAAAATTTCCAGGATGAAACACCTAAGTACTTCTCCTCAAATATGAAGCCAAACATTAGGATAGCTTGGGAAGTCACCGAGCTTCTCCTCTCGATCCATGACATCCTCTAGTTCCTCTTCTTTTGGATTCTACAATAAAATGTTCCAAATTTGAACCAATCCCCTTTCAAGACTCTACAACAAAATGTTCCAAATTTGAACCAATCCCCTTTCACACCTCTACGTCCGATTTCTTCTACAATAAAAATGTTCCAAATTTGAATCAATCCCCTTTCACACCTCTACGTCCGATTTCGTTGAAGAGTCCTCCCTTTGATTTTCCTTGAAGATAATATTTCTTGATTTTTATCGAGAGTCTTCTTAAGTGACTTTGGTCATTTAAGATGTAATNGAACTCGTCACAGCAAGGAGCATGGGACTAGCATGGTGGGCAGCACGACCATCTTCAACAACAAAACCTGTCTTCCCCAGCTAAACCGATCTTCATTCCTTAAACTTAAACAACAAAGCCATAGGACTTCGAGGTTGCTCGCTTATGCAACTTAAATCCTCACCTTATCTTTAGGCCTTTACATAGCCCTGCTATACAATATAAGCCCTAACTCATCTTAGGATTTCCAGGTTGTCGTTTGTCACGACCTGAATCCTCACATCTTTCAGGTTACTTGTGTGATACTTTCACACAAATGTAAGCCCTAACTAATAAAATTGGCAGGATGAAATACTTAAATTTTTTTTTCTCCTCAAAATTGAAGCCAAACAATAGGATAGCTTGGGAGGTCAACGAGATTCTCCTCTGGATCCATGACATCCCTTAGTTCTTCCTCCTTTGGATTCTAAAACAAAATGTTCCAGATTTGAACCAATCCCCTTTCAAACCTCTACCCTCGATGTCATTGAAGATTCCTACCCTTTGAAACCCCTTGAAAATAATATTTTCTTGATTTTTATCGAGAGTCTTCTTAGATGGCTTTGGTCAGTTAAGATGTAATTAACTATAGGGGCTTGCCCTTATAGGAAGCATGTCCGAACCCAGCTTAATATAAACCCTATTTAATCCTTTATATTAAAAAGGGGAACTTGTCGGCAAATACAAAGGTTTCGCAGACAAGATAAATGTCATACTTTCCTTAGTTTATTTGACTGAGCCTCATCGTCAAGTTTTGTGTTTATCCTTTGGGATAGATACAGGAGTTGAGGTACATTGCTCTTTCTTTTTAAACTATGAAAAATATGGGGTCAGTTTGATTTCATACTTCAACGTCTTTCCGAAGTGGGCGTCGGGATTTCCATTCCAGCGACCGACAACTTCTTACGGGCAACTCCCCACAAACCAACCCTGAAAAAACGCCGACAGTGGAGCCATTTAAACTTAATCAAATTATAGAAAAATTCTAAAAATTACTTCAAATAAGCAAATCATGGCTTCCAATGGTAATTTAAAGAGTTCAACATTAAGATCCATGAATTTCTTCACATTCTCAATTTTTTCGGATCTCCTCAATGTGGAAGAAATCCATGGTGAAAATCAAATATTTTTAGCTTGGAGTGAAGCTCTTACTTAGAGATGATCAAAATCCGGTGTCAAAGTCATGAAATCGCCTCCCAATCCAAGATCTCTCAAGCCCTAGGTCAAAATTGGCATTTTTAGGAGGAAGGGGATGATCAATAGTGGCGGTTAACTGGTTAAAATCGCGGTTAAAGGTGACTTTTTGTGAGCTATATTGGAATTTAAATCCTAAGTCTCGGGAAAATCTTGCCGTTGGCGGCGTCGAGGGCGTCGTTGGTGGGCTCTATTGATTTTGTCCAAATTCTGGATTTTTGCGATTTTGATCAATTCCAAGCCTTAACGACATATTTTTAATCATTATAGACATAATTTTGTGTAACTAAATGATTTACTTAGCACATATAAACTTTCAAAACACAAAACATCACATTTATATATAAATTACAAGGGGTACAATGTACGTTACATAACACACCTAAGTTTGGTATTTTCTCAACCTCAACACATTAATTCAGCGTCGGTCACAACACTCAAACACTGAAAACAAAACATCCTATGCTTAGTCACAACTATACAGAGATCTAAAAGCATAATTGTAAAGCAATGCAAATGCAAATTTTCAAATCAAAATACATAGATAGACATATAGGTAGTAATATAAATCTACTAATCCTCAGACTTTACATAGATAGACATATAGGTAGTAATATAAATCTACTAATCCTCAGACTCGGTACTCGATTTTCCTCTGAGATCACTCATTGACTGCACATGAACGAAGAGGTTGTAGAAGCGTTAGAATGGAAATTCTTCAGTAGAATCCTCTTCTGTTAACTTCATCCTCCTCATCAGTCCTATCAAGCTATCTTCTAAATGTCCAGAGTGATCGAAATGTTCCTTCATCCTCCTGTCTAAATGATCGATGAAATCAGAGATATTATTAATCGCATTCATGACATTTTGTACCTTCTTTTCTAATTTCTTGATTCGGCACAGGATCACCAGAGACTTATCAGGGACTAAAGGTTGAACTGTTAATGAATTCTGAGATGCTTAGTCTACTACAATCGACATGTCATTTTCATCTTCAAAAACTGAGAATCTTTCAGTTGGATCCAAAGGCTTCCAAGGTAGTAGTACCTTTTCCCAATTTTCACAGGACACTTGGAACTGACTGCAAAGTGAGAAAATTGTGGATGTGTATCCAAGCCCATAAGTTGATCTATGAATGATCATGCCCAAAAATAACTTCACAATTATAGATCCAATGTCAATCGGTAGTCCCCTTTAGATGGAGTAATTCTAAATTGGTCTTTCTTTAGAAACTTTACCGATCTTCATTGTCTGTAACAGTTTCATAGAAATGAAAAAGTGCCAATATTTTGAAACGGGATTTAGGAGTGCCACAGAAAAACTAACATATGCGTTTTCTATTGTTACCCAATCGTCACTTTCGTCCGTTAAATATTGGTAAATCTCATTCATTTGGTTTCTCGTTGGGAAGAAATTGGAATAGTAGCAGACATGAACACTCTCTATCATATATAATTTGTTTATCCGTGCAGGAGTGAAAGTAATCCATCTCCTTGGCAGATAAACAACTCCTTGGTTGATTCCATGCAAATTTGTATAAAATTCTTTCACCACTGGAATTATAAATTCTCGACTGAAAGTAATCCATCTCCCTCTCACATAAAACCACCATGTCAGCAGTAGTGTAGCACAGCACTTCTCATCTTCACCGCACTATCATTTCTTTAATATCTGTTGATGGATTATTCAATCCGCGATTTACGAATCCTCTTTCTTTGATTAATCTTTTCTTCGTCAGCAACTTATTGAAGATTCGCTGCGCTTCTGCACTAATAAACTTTCACCAATTAAAAACTCGCATTCTGGGATTATCAGGGGAATTGGATGCCATATGAATGAAATTGGCAGAGTTTCATTTCATTTCTAGAGGAAAAATATGAGATAAAAATCAAATTTTTTAGTTTAAAAAGACAATCCCTGCCCAAAAATAGCCAAACAAACCCAAGTAACTGCTAATTCGCCTGTCTCGCCATTGGCGGGGTCAATGGTGCCGTTGGCGAGCCTCTGTGTCAATTTTTGTCTGGACTCTTTGGAAAAACCAGCCGTCGGTGGCGTCGAGGGCGCCGTCGGCTCCCAAGGAAAAAATTTCACAGTTTCGCTCTGGTCCGAATGCGTTCCAATTTTTCTTCATGGATCCAATTTTTAAGATGTTTCAAGTGTAAATAAGAGTATTAGAGCTTAACACTACAACAAATTAACATTAATTTAAAAAAAAAACTACTATAATTGTGAATAAAGTAAAGATAAATATGGGTTGCCTCCCATAAAGCGCTTTAAAAACACTATAATTGCAATAAAAATAAAGATAACTATGGGTTGCCTCCCATAAAGCGCTTGCAACTACTATAATTGCGAATAAAGTAAAGATAAATATGGGTTGCCTCCCATAAAGCGCTTGGTTTAGTTTCATCAGCCCGACCTATTTAGGCTCATAATATGATTTTAATCTGTGTTCATTTACTTTAAATCTATTTTCTGTCTTCTCATCTTCAATTTCACCAGCTCTGTAAGTATAAACTTGAGTCACAGTAAAGGGTCCTAACCAACAAGACTTCAATTTTCCAGGAAATAACTTCAGAATAGTGTTGTAAAGCTAACATTCTTATCCTAGTTCAAAGTTCTTTTGGTTAATCTTTTGATCATGCCATAACTTTAATTTTTCCTTATAAATTATTCAAAGTTCTTCTGGTTAATCTTCTGATCATGCCATAACTTTAGTTTCTCCTTATAAATTCATCGTTATCATAAGACTCATTTCTTAACTCTTCCAATTCATTTAATTGTAACAATATCTTCCTACCAGAATATTTCAAATTATAATTGAATTCTTTAATCGCTCAATATGCTTTATGCTCCAATTCTACTAGTAAGTGACAAGTCTTTCCAAAAATCAGTCTGTAGGATGTTTTATGCTCCAATTCTACTGATAAGTGACAAGTCTTTCCAAAAATCAGTTTGTAAGGAGTCAATCCAATAAGAGTTTTATAAGCAGTCCTGTAAGCCCATAATGTGTTATCCAGTCTAGTGGACCAATCGACTTGAGTTTTATAAGTAGTCCTGTAAGCCCATAATGCGGTATCCAATCTAGTGAACCAATCTATTCTACTAGGGTTTACAAGTTCTACTGGTAAGTGACAAGTCTTTCCAAAAATTAGTTTGTAAGGAGTCATTCCAATAGGAGCGTAAGTGACAAGTCTTTCCAAAAATTAGTCTGTAAGGAGTCATTCCAATAGGAGTTTTATAAGAGTCCTGTAAGCCCATAATGCAGTATCCAATCTAGTAGACCAATCTATTTTACTAGGGTTTACAGTCTTTTCAAGTATTTGTTTAATCTCTCTATTAGAAACTTAGCTAATCCACAGGTTTAAGGATGATGGGCAGTAGAGATTCTATGAATAATGTTAAATTTTTCTGTCAATCACTGAATGTATTTATTTCTAAAATGGGATCCTCCGTCAGTGATAATCTTTCTAGGCATTCCGTATCTAGTGAAAATATTTTTCATTAAAAATCTTGAAACACTTTTGGCAAATGAGGTAAAGCTTGTGCTTCAATACACTTAGAAATGCAGTCTACTGCAATTAATATATAGAAGTTTCCAAATGAAGGAATAAATGGTCCCATAAAATCTAATCCCCAAATGTTAAAGATCTCAACTTCTAATATGAAATTCAGAGGCATTTCATTTCTTCTAGATATATTGCCTACAAGTTGACATCAATCACAAGTTTTTATGTATATATAAACATCTCTAAAGATGGTAGGCCAATAAAATCAAACTTGTAAAATTTTGTAAGCAGTTTTATCAATCCCAAAATATCCTCCAAATTCAGAATCATGACATTTCTGAAAGATCGGCTCAATTTCTTCATAAGATACACATCTCTTCATAATAAGATCCTTACATTTTTATATAAATAAGGCTCAACCTAGAAATATGCTTTTGCATCATGAATGAATTTTGTTTATTGTTGGAGTGTCAGCATAGGTAGCAAAGTATCACTTATAATATAATTAACAATATCATCATACCATGGTAT
Organism: Phalaenopsis hybrid cultivar; assembly: GCA_002079205.1. Classification (NCBI taxonomy): domain Eukaryota; kingdom Viridiplantae; phylum Streptophyta; class Magnoliopsida; order Asparagales; family Orchidaceae; genus Phalaenopsis; species Phalaenopsis hybrid cultivar. The sequence goes on from JXCR01127847.1 coordinate 102,510, forward strand.
TTTCTACTCAATAATATTAAAAAGTTGTTCATCAGGGAAACTGTCTGTAATTTCATTATCAGTGTCGGATAATTCTTGATTTTCTAATCATGACAAATGATCAGCATATTGATTATCAGTTCCCTTTTTATCAATAACCACAATATCAAATTCTTGCATCAAATGTATCCATCTAATCAATCTTGGTTTAGCATCTGTCTTTTGCATCAGATATTCAATAGCAGAGTGATCAGTATGCACAACACATTTAGCTCCAATTAAATAAGATCTGAATTTATCTAAAACATACACAATTGCTAGTAACTCTTTTTCAGTAACAGTATAGTTAATTTGTGCATCATTAAGAGTTTTACTAGCGTAGTATATAACTTTAAAAATATTTTCATACCTTTGTCCGAGAACAGCTCCAATAGCATAATCACTAGCATCACACATCAGTTCAAATGGTTTCTCCCAGTTAGGTGAAACTATAATAGGGGCTGTGATTAATTTTTCCTTTAATAACTCAAATGCATTTAAATAGCTCTCAGTAAATTCAAATTTCTTTTCCTTTTCTAAAAGTTGGCATAGAGGTTTAGTAATTTTTTGAAAAATCTTTAATAAAACACTTATAAAATCCAACATGTCCAAGAAAACTCCTAACTTTTATTACATTTGTAGGAGGTGTTAGATTAGATGCAACTTGAATTTTTGCAGGGTCTACTTCCATACCATCTTCCAAAATTTTTTTCCCTAACACAATTCCTCCTACAACCATAAATTGACATTTCTCCCAATTTAAAACCGAATTAGTACTTTCGCATAACTCTAAAATTTTTTCAAGGTAACTTAAGCATGCGTCAAATGATGTTCCAAGTACAGAGAAATCATCCATAAATACTTCCAATCCATCATCAATTAGCTTACTAAATACGGACATCATACATCTCTGGAATGTTGCAGGTGTATTATTTAATCCGAAAGACATTCTTTGAAAAGCAAAAATTCCAGAAAGACTAGTAAATGTTGTGTTTTTTTTATCCTCAGGAGCAATAAGAATTTGATGGTAACCGGTATATCCATCTAAAAAACAAAAATATTATGCCCAGCAAGTTTATCCACTATTTCATCTAAAAAGGGTAAAGGGAAGTGATCTTTCCTGGTGGCAGTCTTTAATTTTCTATAATTAATGCAAATATGCCACCCAGTAACTTGTCTGATACGTATTAATTCATTATTTTCTTTTGTTTCAATAATCACTCCTCATTTCTTCGGAACACAATGAGTAGGACTTACCTACTCACTATCTGAAATAGGATATATAATTCTAGTGTCTAAACATTTCAAAACTTCCTTCTTAACTACTTCTTTCATCATTGGATTTAATCTACTTTGTGGATCTACTCTTGGTTATATTTTTCATCTAATATAATTTTGTTCATACAGATTGAAGGACTGATTCCCTTAATATCGGCTAAGGTCCAACCAAAAGCATTCTTACACCTTTTCAATGTATCTAACAGTCTTTGCTCTTGCAGATCATCTAATTCTGAAGATAAAATAATAGGAGCTCTTGGAGATCATCTAATTCTGAAGATATAATGACAGGTAATGTAGATGAGTCTTCTAATAGTACATACTTCATATGGCTAGGCAATATTTTCAACACAAGTTCAGGTGGTTTTATAATTGACGGAAATAGATTCTTATTAGCATTTTCACATCTTTCATGAACATAATCTAATTCTTTTTTTTCTAATCCATCCAAAATAACTTCGTCGTTCTTTACAAATTCTTCCTTCTCTACAAAATGTTCTTTTCCTTCAAAATGCTTTTTATCTCCAAAATGTTCATTCATTAGATGTTCAATAATTTCCATTTGAAAACATTCATTATCTCTTTCAACAGCACGGTATTTCATAGATTTCACAATATTAAAAGTCACTTCTTGATCATTAACTATAATAGTTAATTCTCTATTTTTAACATCTATCATAACTTTTCCAGTAGCTAAAAATGGTCTCCCTAAAACAATACTTATTTCTTTATCTTCCTCCATATCTAAAACAATGAAATCCACAGGAATGATAAATTTATCCACTTTTACTAGCACATCTTCTATAACTCCCTTAGGATATGTAACTGAATGATCCGCTAACTGTAGAGTTACAGAAGTAGGTGAGACTTCTCCTAATCCTAATCTTTTGAAAATTGATAGAGGCATAAAATTAATGCTGGCTCCCAAATCACATAAAGCTCTTCCATAAACATTTTCCCCGATCGCAGACGGTAAAGTGAAACTGCTAGGATGTTTTAATTTTTCAGGAAGCTTTTTTCTGAATATTTGCACTACACTCTTCGCTAAGTGCAACAGTTTCATTATCCGTGAACTTCTTTTTCTTGTTCTGAATATCTTTCAAAATTTCACATAATTGGGCATTTACTCTAAAGCTTCTACGAAGGGAATTATTATTGTTAATTTCTTAAGAATTTCTAAGAATTTGAAAATTTGTTTATTCTGTTTGTACTGCTTCAATCTTTGCGGAAACGGTGGTGGAGATTTCCACACAGTAATTTTCATTGGTGTAAATGGATACTCTAAGTCTAGGTACTCATGATCCTTCTCTTTTTTGGTATCCACTTTCTCTTTTTCAGTTTCTAATTCTTTTTGCACCCTTGTTTCTGATTATTTTCCACTTCGTAATTGTATCACTTTGATTTGTTCTTTTCCTTGGTCTTTAGGATTTGGTTCCACAGTACTAGCAAAAATTCCTAATGTTCGGTTACAAAACACAGTAGCGATATGCCCTAATTGGTTTTCAACATTCTTAACAGAAGTTCCTTGATTTTGTAATTGATTTCATTGAATTTGTAATTGATTTCCTTGATTATGCAATTGTTGACCCAGGTTTAATATCTGCTCTTCCATAGATAACTTCTTCTCCTTAATTTGAGTATTACTGTTAAATCCTGGAGGATAAGAAGGTCTATAGTACATTTTTTTGGTTGGATGAATGTCCTAATGGGTTTACTGAGTTGTTTGCCCATTGTTGATTTGTAGAACTTTGTTGGATGAATTTCCTAATGGGTTAACTGGGTTGTTTGTCCATTTTTGATTTGTTGAGGAATTGTTATTCCAATTAAAATTTGGATGATTCTTCCAACCTGGGTTATAATAATTCAAATAATGTTATTGGGCCTATTAATAGCATTTAAGGTCTCATATGAAGGTTGAACATCCACAAATTGCCTATATGAATTCTCTTCCATCATATGAGGTGTTGGAGAATAATTCATCCCATAATGATCTAATTTCTTTGATATTGTTGTAATCTAAGAAGCTAACATAGATATTGCATCAAAATCATGGATACTAGCTACTTTTTTAGGATTTACCCGCTCAGAGGGCCATTGAAAATTGTTGGTAGCCATCTCTTCTATTAATAAATAAGCTCCATCAAAAGGTTTTGACATTAAAGAACCACCAGCCGCAACATCTATAATTGATGCTCATCAAAAGGTTTTGACATTAAAGAACCACCAGCCGCAGCATCTATAATCGATCTAAGACTAAGAGATATCTCACTAATTCATTATAAAATGTTTGAATTATCAACCAATCTGGTAATGAAAGATGAGGGCACTTCCTAAGAAGATCTTTAAATCTCTCCCACGCTTCATATTGACTCTCCATTGATCTGACAGAACGATGTTATGTCATTTCTAAGTTTAGCAGTTTTGGATGGAGGGAAATATTGGGATTGAAATTTCTGTGAAAGTTCTCCCCAAGTTCTAATATATCCCGATGCTAAAGAATTTAACCACATCTTAGCCTTATCCCTCAGTGAAAAAGAAAAAATTCTAAGTCTAACACCATTGTTTGAGACTCTGTCAAATTTAAAAGTAGCACAGAGCTCTAAAAAAACTAGCAAGGTGTAAGTTTGGATCTTCATTTGGTGTACCTCCAAATTGATTGTTTTGTACCATTTGGATACATGTTTACAAATGAATTAGTGGCTACATCAGGATTTTGGATAGATAAGTGAATTTCATCTGCTGTAGGATTTGCATAGTCTCTTAGGGGTCTATAGCACCTACATCAGGATTTTGGATAGATAAGTGAATCTCATCTGCTGTAGAATTTGCATAATCTCTTAGGGGCATCAGGATTTTGGATAGATAAGTGAATTTCATCTGTTGTAGGATTTGCATAATCTCGTATGGGTCTTCCGAATTGATTGTTTTGTACCATTTGGATAATAGCAGGTTTAAACAAATGAATTAGTGGCTACATCAGGATTTTGGATAGATAAGTGAATTTCATCTGCTGTAGGATTTGCATAGTCTCTTAGGGGTCTATAGCACCTACATCAGGATTTTGGATAGATAAGTGAATCTCATCTGCTGTAGAATTTGCATAATCTCTTAGGGACTACATCAAGATTTTGGATTGATAAGTGAATTTCATCTGTTGTAGGATTTGCATAATCTCTTAGGGGTCTAGGTTGGTGTTCATTCTCTATTCCTTGATTGTTCAGGTTGTTTTCCATTGTATCAGAATTTCTAGGTTCTCTTCTTAATTTTCTNGTATCAGAATTTCTAGGTTCTCTTCTGAATCTTCTAATCCTTCTAACAGTGCATTCTAATTCTGAATGGTATGGTATAAGATTTTCAGGTTCAAATTTATGCATACAATTTGAAATCAGTACTCAGTAATATAATTANTCTAATGACCAAATTAACTATTGATAAACTAGAGCTCTCTCTAATATAGCAGTTATGAATAGCCTCCTTGTTAAAAAATAATTCCCTACATTTTGTCAACATTTAATCTTATTGATTCTCAGAGTTTTGTCATGGTCTAAATGCTAGAAGTTGGGAATCCCGTTATTTTTTTATCATCCATACTTGCAAGTATATTTATGTAATAGTTACCTATAATATCACTGTGATATTCCTTAAATCATAATTCCTGTAATAAACATTAATTATGAGCATTTCATTTAGTATATGCATGAATTATAACGAATGAGTACTTGCAATTAGTGCTTTCACAAGCATATTCATCAGATTCATAACACAGTACAATCGTGTATCATAGGGATAAATCAAGTGTGCATTCATACAATTTATGTAGGTATTCATTCATAATATTCAAAAAATTCTAAATGTAATAGTTTCAAACAAATAATCACATTAAAACTTACAAAGAATTATTTTTCTTAAGTTAGCACATGATTATTTCATCTGAATTGACGGAGCAGCCCAGTGAATACTCTCACTCTTAAATTATAATGATACAAGGAAAAAAAATATGCATGTCAGTTATGTTTTTAATAAATCAATATAAAATATTTTATTATCACTTACGATATTTCATATTATTCAATGAGTTTTACCGTATAAAGAACATTTATATCATTCTATCTCTGCACAATCATCACAGGGGTACTGTCTAAAAATTATATCAAGAAAAATACTTCATATCAATAATCTTTTTTATTTATATGCAGGGATACCTTAGTGTTTCCCTACCAGTACTATAAAGGAGTGACTTTAACATAGTCAAACATGTATATGCAAACATACTATAACATTATCTGGTATTGATTCTTCCATTCTTATTTGTATAACAATTAATATACTTGCACACGAATCAATATTTATGATAATTTAAACAATATTGAGTACCCGTGTCATTCCAATAATATGAACTAAATTGAATAGAACCATAAATCATGGATAAGAAGCTCTATAAATTTAACACTAACAACAAATGTGTTTGATCATAAATCATGAATGTGCAGTTCTATAAATATAATAGTAGCGGTAAATGCATTTGCTTGAGAAGAAGCAACATATTACTATAATATAAGAATATGGGTATTCACCTCGATGTTCTCCACTACTTGTTTCTTAAGCCCCAACTCCTTCAATTGAACACCTATTATATTAAAAGATATACATATTAGTAAAGTTTTATTCATATTACTAATTACGATAATTAATTATTATTAGTTATTATTTTCTTTTTTTCTTTTATTCTTTTTTTAATTTAGATTATTATCCTTCATCTTTAATTTTAAGTATGTTATAATTAAATTATAAATCTTTCAATTTTGATTAAAACATAGCTTAGAAATTATAATTTTTATTTTAATCTTGATTAACTTTATTCTACTAATATATTAAAATTATTGCTAGTTTATTTTATCAATTTTCTCCCTTCATATATATAATTCTTTCATCTAAATCTTCTAAATTTACATTTATGGTTACTTAAAATTATCATTTACTTAGCTTCATAACATAATATATCACACTAAAATTATACAATAAGCCTCTATTGATGGCACCTTAACTTACAAAGTATTCTATAGGTTTGCTAAACACATATGTCGATTGTTTGGCTTTGCAACATGTGTTTGTATGAAGCCTATGTTATGTGTATAAACTGATGCTATCGAGTTTGCTTGCTCAACATCAAAACTTTTGGGGTCAGCCTTCTTCCTCCGCTACACGCGAGCCTCGTGTCCTCTAAATGCACGAGAGCTCTTTCCTCTTGTTTTCCTTGTATCGACCAGAGTACCGCTCTTCCTTGTGCCGCAGAGTTGCTCAACTTTCACGCCAATCCTGTTTGCCTTAGACGCGCGCTACAACCACTGAGATCGAGGCCTTCTTTCTTCACGCGTGCCGATCAACTCTACAGATAAGTCAAACTCGCTTTTGATTTATAGATCGAAAGTACATTTTGTTTTCCCAACTTCTCGCGTTCTCTCACCCTTTTTAGTTCCCTCGGGTATTTGAAATGAGACGTTACACTCTGTTGTAAGTTGCGGATTTTTTATGGTGCGCTCGATCTTGTTGTTGAAATTTGGCTTTAGTTTCTGGAAGTTTTGAGGATGTGAACCTTTAGATACCAAGTGAAGAGTATGTTTGGTACTCCCATTGTGATGAGGTGTTTAGTAAGAATAGTGAGCAGTAGTTTCAAAATATAGAAAACTAGGCCTATGCAATGGGTGTGCCCCACTTAATATACTAGAATGTACCTGTCAAACACTTGAGGTTTTTCTTGGCTTCTCTATGTTTGCTCATGCTGAGGATGCGTTGAATCGTTTTGAAATTTTAGCTTTCAAGCCAATGTCTCAAGCAAGCAAGGTGGTACTACTTTCATAACATTCTGCCAGTAATCAAGTCTACTGAATGTTATTTTGTATTCAAAATTCAAAGCAAAAATATTAATATCTGTAAATAAGTTTGTCGTTAATAATAAACTTTTGAAAAGGTATTTTTTTTGTTTGGCATGATAAATAATGAGTGTATTAATTCTTTGTATGACGTTTTGCCATTTGCAGATATGGTTAGTGCGTGGGCAGATCAACCAGTGGTATAATTCTATCTTACTAGCAATTAAATTATTATTGTTTCTGACTTATGCTTATGATGTTCCATGGACAATGAAGCTTCTTCTCAATTTATTTATTTATTTATTTTTTTGGAGTATACAAATTTAAAATTTTGCTTGTGAAGCTGAATGTTTAAAAACTCTTGCTGGGCTACACTCAAGGCACAAATAGAACTTACCAAATTCTTTCTTCTATATCTTCTTCCTTCTCGATTTCCGTTTCATCTCATTGAAATGAGATATGTATCTTGAAAAAATAACTAATGAGAAGATTGATCGAATCAACTCCACTAGTTGAAATTCCCCCCTTATTATTATTATTATTATTATTTTCTTATACTGCTATTAAATATATATCCATGATTGCACATGAACTGATGAAACACATGCTTTATTCAACCGTCATAATTTACCGCTTTTTATGCATTTCTTTAGATGTTTTACATAATTAAAATATGTTATGATATGTTCTATTGTCATGTATAATATCATGCATAGGAGGTATAAATAATCATGCATGTTTTCTTTCTTTCTATATATAAAATCTTTCTTTAGCTTTGATTATTTCGCTGAGCTTGTCGCTCACTCTTATATGTTGTTAACTTTCATGAAGAGGTAATGAGCACTAGAGCGAGTAGTTTGTGTGATATTGTATGCCTTTTGTATGGTATAGTTTTGGATGTTGTATAAACTTTTGGGTAAATAATTTTTGTACATATTGAATTTTAGCAGCTCTGTATATGATTTTTTATTATATGATTTTGCACGATTCTAAGTATATGTGAATGCATATGAATTATGAACGAAAATATATTGTATGTTTGTGGCGTTTAAGTTAGATTATTGTAGTAGTTACTGGTTCCTGATTATACAAGTTAGGATAAGTGCTATTAAGATTTTAGTTTGACTGAGTCATCTGCCTCGGTCGCATTATGGTTGACTCAAAAGAGAAGTCAGTTGGTGTGGGATCGAAAGTGTTTTTAGAGTAAGACTGTTAGATGAAAAGAAGAATAGAACATTATTTTTTTTACTTTACTTTTCAAAATCTAATATTTAACTTTAATTTTACTTACGGTAGACTGATATTATTTGGTGATATAAATTATATGATTGTCAAGGTAAAAATGTGTTTAGTCAATCCTGCCTAATATACACTCGTCGGCATAGCGGTTGGTGATTTAAATTACACAATTTCATGAGATGGTAGGAAAATAAATACGCGCATGGGTACCTAGTGTCCCCAGCCAAATAATATAAAAGGATGAACTTCTCTTAATATGCTCCTGCATCCATTCATACACTATTTTTGTTCTTCATTATATTCATTACTTTCTTATTTACACTTTGCATTCATCTACTCATGAATAAATATTCTTTTATTATAATCAAATGGGCATGCAATGGTCTAATAACTTCATAGGTAAACCATTATGCAACTTTTATGCAGGATTATTAATATACATATTTTTCGAAGTCATGTAATAATATGATATATGCCTCTCTACTAGAATTTAAATATCATGTAATGATATGACCTCTTAATAGAAAATTAGTTGTGCACCATGTAATATGCATTTCTCATGTCTATTAATATAAAAAATCGGTTGTATTTTAATTTCGTTGATATAGAACATAAAAGAGAATAGCTGAAGTGAGGAATTGCTTCAAATGAAATATTACTATAACTTAGAAACATGATGACTCGTCTTGATCTTTTGTAGATGATTATTGTCACATTGAACCCTTAATGCACTAATATCCCAGTCATTTTGTTTGATTTGTCGACTAGTTTTAATAATTCATATTAATTCCCATTATGTAATAGAAGTTAATAATATTTAATCTATAAGTTTAAACAGCTAATTATTCCAGAAAAACTAATAAAATCCTAGTTATACCCTTTCTTTCCTTCTATTGAAATCATAAAATAAAATATTATTCATTAATTCATTAATAATCATAAAATAATTTAAATACAACTCAATTTACNGGCCACCAACCACCGTCACTGGTAAGCGAATCAAACGACGAGGCAATAATCGCCACAGTAAAGAGGGAGACTGTAGAATCTCGAGAAGAAGAAGAGTCGGCCAGCTCTGCCGTTATGATTGGAGAGTCAAAAGGTCGAGCGGCCACGCAAAAAAGGGGAAGAGTTGAGATAGGGGGAAGAGATTGCCACTTGGATCGTCCACAGGAGCTAGGGCACACGAGGGAGACGAGCCAAGCGCCTGACTAAGCCGCGGGGTCGAANCTTCCTCTTGCTCAAACCTGCACCACAGGCATTCGATATCAAATTGTCAACTTTCTACTACATTGATATCAAATTCTATTAGTATTCCTTGCAATCTTTTTCTTCCTTTCTAAAAAGAATGCAGAATTAAACCATGTGATGTACAGTGAAATGACTACAAAAAAGAAGGTGGACTTTAATCACATGAAATTACCAACTTTTATTTTGTTGGAAATCATACACAAAACCAACCTTGAAATCTTGTCTAGACAACCTTCTGGCCTGTCCATGATATTGTTTTCCAATTGAGGATTTGTTATTTTATTTGTTTAACGAATCCTTAAAATTTTTTGTTACGGTTTTCGAGCGACTAATGAAGAAGGTGGAGCCATTTTAGATTTTGCTTTCGTGTATGATTTTGTTATTACTAATACTTTATTCAAGAAAAAAGATGAACATCTTATTACTTATAAAAATGGATCTAATAAAACACAAATTAATTGTTTTTTTATGAGAAGAAGAGATCGTCATGATCGTAAAGATTGTAAGGTCATTCCAAGTGAGGATTTAAGTACCCGACATTGATTATTAGTTCTAGATTTTATGATGAAGAGTTATAAAATAAATAATACCAGAACTCACTATCGTAGAATTAGATGAGGGAACCTAAAAGACACAGATAAAATTATTTTTATGAGTAAAATTCAAGATTTCAAAATTTGGGATGTTCATGAAGAATCAAATGTTATGTGTGATAAAGTAATAAATACTATTAAACAAGTAACAAAGGATGTACTTGGAGAATAAAAAAAAAATTCTATAAATAAAAATAATTGGTGGCGGAATAATAATAAGCAAGAAAAAATAAAATAAAAGAAGTTATGTTATAAAAATTGGTTTAAATGTAAAAGCTTAGAGAACTGGGAGAACCCGTTGGGAGTCTATAGGAACAATCTGAAATGTAAAAATTTTTCTTTTAGTGATCTTTATAATAGATTAGGCACTAAGGAGGGTGAAAAATATATGTATAAACTAGTCAAACAAAGAGAAAAGAAAAGTAAAGAAAGTAAAGTATATTGAAAATGAAAATCATGTTTTTTTTAGAAAATGATATTCAACATAGGTGAGCGAGTTATTTTGATAAAATTTTTAATAAAATTTCTGAAAGGACGATCAATTTTAGTGATCTTAATATCATTAATAATAATAAAACGTTTCATTTTTACCGTCACATTAGTAAAAAAGAAGTTGNATATCAAACGACCCGTTGGGAGTCTATAGGAACAATCTGAAATGCTAAAAATTTTTTTTTTAGTGATCTTTATAATAGATTAGGCACTAAGGAGGGTGAAAAATATATGTATAAACTAGTCAAACAAAGAGAAAAGAAAAGTAAAGAAAGTAAAGTATATTGAAAATGAAAATCATGTTTTTCTTAGAAAATGATATTCAACATAGGTGGGCGAGTTATTTTGATAAAATTTTTAATGAAGTTTCTGAAAGGACGATCGATTTTAGTGATCTTAATATCATTAATAATAATAAAACGTTTCATTTTTACCTTCACATTAGTAAAAAAGAAGTTGATGAGGTTTTAAAGAAAATTAGTGGTGAAAAGTCTGTAGGACTTGATGATATCTCAATTGAAGTATGGAAATATTTAGGAGATTTGGGAGTTTCTTGGCTTACTAAACTCTTTAATATTATTTTTAAAACTAAAAAGATGCCTAAGGAGTGGAGGAAGAGTATTTTGGTCCCCATTTTTAAGAATAAACTGCCTAAGAGTGTGCAAATTATAGAGGAATTAAGTTGATGTGTCATACTTTAAAATTATGGAGAGAGTGTGCAAATTATAGAGGAATTAAGTTGTGTCATACTTTAAAATAATGGGATAGCATAATTGAACATAGGTTAAGACGTATTACAAAGATTTCTCAAAATCAATTTGGATTTATGTCGGGCAGGTCTACTATGGAATTTATTGAGAGGTTTGATGGAGAAATTCAGAGATAATAAGGAGGATCTACATTTGATTTTTATTGGTTTATAAAAAGCTTACAATAAGGTTCCAAGAGATATCCTTTAGAGATGTCTTGAGAAGAAAGGTGTTGATATGACTTATATTCAAGTCATTAAAGATACGTGTACTAGAGTTATTACCTATGTTCGAGCTGAAGAAGGATTGACCAAATATTTTCCTATTTTTGTTGGATTACTTGAGGGAATGGCTTTAAGCACATATCTTTTTGCTTTAGTTATGGATGGTCTTACTGGACATTTACAGGAGAATGCATCTTGGTGTATGTTTTTTGCGGAAGATATCCTTCTCGTGGATAAGACGAGAGAAAAAGCCCAGGAAAGACTTAAATTAGGGAGATCTACATTGGAGTCTAAAGGCCTTCATTTGAGTAGAACTAAAACTGAATACATGGATTGTAATTTTAGTAGTAGTAGCTCTAGTGACAGAAGTATAACTTTGGTTGATCAAATTATTAAAAGGTGTGAACGATTTAGATATCTCTGGTCTGTTGTTCAAAGTGATGGTGATATAGATGGGGATGTTAATAGTATAATTCAAGTTGGTTGGTTGAATTGGACGAATGCTTGAGACCTTTTGTGTTATAGAAAAATACCACTTAAACTGAAAGGAAAATTTTATAAGATGGTGGTGAGACCTGCAATGCTCTATGGTGTTGAATGTTGGCCTTTAAAAGAGAAGCATAATACTAAGTTAAGCGTTGCCAAGATGAGAATGATTAGGTGTTTGTATAACAAATGATCTTAATTTTTTAGAACTAAATGAAAATTTGACACTAAATAGGACGTAATGGAGAAAAAGGATTCTTGTAGTTGACCCCACATAGTGGGTTTAAGGCTTTGTTGTTGTTATTGTTGTATTTGTTTAATGAATCACACGAAAATATCATTTCAGCAAACCTTAAATGTTTGTGAGCTTATAATGCATTCAACTACTCACAAACTCAATATGTTTTGAAGAGAAATTTCTTTGCAGAAGGTGAAAGCAGTGATAGTTCAGTGGTGCAGTTTTCGTTAATGTTAAAATTGTGTAATTCTGTATTAAATGAGATGCGCATGGCCATGCAAAAGCTCTAACAATTTTACTTACACATAAATATTAAAATTAGTTCATGAAAAGAGAATGTTTCTTTATCATATTAATTCATATGATATACTTTAAACTTTGTTTTAACCATTATTAATCATTAAATCATTAAATTCTATGAAACTGCTTTTTAATTTAATTGAATCACTTGAAAATGATTATTAATTTTTGTTTAGAGATTGGAATATTTTTGTTTTTTTTTTATTTCCTAATGCTGTGACTGATTCAAAATGGTCGGTTATTTTCTGAGCAGTTTTCAGTGCGCAACATTATGAATATTTTTATTTTTATTGAGATAACTTGTTTCACCGGTTGTTTCACTCCAAACCTGCACCAGCTGTTGCAATTTTTTTTGGTTGTTTTTGTTCAGAAAAATATGTTTAAATTCCATGAAATCCACTGGCTGATTAATGCATTCTTCTTTAATTTGGCCTTTAATAATTTGTTTACTTCCACTCTGAATCACTCGATGGTCCAGAAAACATTTCAGTGGAATGGGACAATCAGCAAGAAGAAAGGAATCAAATGGGGTAGGCAGAATACCTCTAATANCTACAAAGGATCAAATGACTATTTTGACACTTTGCACGTTCTTATTTTGGACCTTTGATGTTCTCAGGATCTATCAAGGACCAACAACATCAATCTTACCGTGAATAATCTTCTCATGATGCAATAGTGAAGGCTCACAAGTAGGTACATATGTATGAACTCTGCTATTTATATTTAGTTGGGATAGGATGGGTTTGCCTGTTAATAGGCTACAGGTTACATCTAATTTTTTTTTTTACTTGAGCTTTTGTCCGCCATATATTTCCTTCAAGATATGAATATTCTAGAGTCGGCCCATGTATAGTATAGTAGTATGAGTCTTCGCCAATGATTTGATACACTGAAAAAATGTGCAGAAACATTCTTGCCTTCAATGAAATACTTGCGTAATTTGGTTGCATTTGTGTTGATGTTTTTTGTGCTCCAAGAACTCTTAAACTGTTAGCGTCTTCTGGAATTGCTAGCCTCTTCCCTTTTACATTTTGAATTAAAGGCAGAATATTCAAGCTCTCCATCACAAATAAGCAGAGTGGCAACAGAAAGAAGGTTGAAACTGAGTTTATTTGACATAGTTTGCGTTTACATGAATTCTGTGCTGTAGTGGAGCTTGTTCATTGAAGGATGTGGACTGCTTAAAGATTGGGGTGGAGATTTTAAGTCAAGATCGAGGATTGAACCGATTTTTGACTCGGACTAAACTCGAATCAAGCTAAATGAGCTGTGTCATGAGCTAAATATATTCTCTTTTGTATGCACAGGTTGTCAACTTAATTGAATGCGAGTTGAAATGTTGTGTTAGGAGTAGGAAATTTTTTATGTTTTTTGCATATAATTAAGATGCAATGGGAATTTGACTCTAATTACTTGAATTTTAATTAATTTGACTTTGATTTTTTTTTAAAACCTAAATTTGACGTTAAAAATGGGTGCTGAAGATGATTTGCTTGTAAGTCAAGTAAATACACCAGGTCATCTAATATGAAATTTGTTTAATAGTTTGGGAAATACAGGTAGCTACTATCATGGGTGCCTAAATATATGGTCTATTTTAGTGTACTATTTCTAACCTCGTTTCTGTTATAATAGGGGTGTTAAATGTATTGAAAATTACTAATATATTTAAAATTTAATATTAATATATATCAGTTTTGAAATCGAATGAGTTTGAAAGTTGACATGCTCAAACATTTAGGTCCATTTCCACACCGGCTCCAATCACAGGCAGCCTGTCACCTCCCAAAAGAGCCCTTATGGGTGGTGGGCAGCCCAGAACTTAAATACTGCTTTTCGGCCGTACACCTAGCCAATGTGGGACTATTTGTCTGTGACAAGCCGCTTCCTTCTCTGAAGTTGTGCAGCTTTTTGACCTGTCTTATATTTAAGGTGTGTTTGTTTTGACTGTTGCTGTAGAAAAGTTTAGTTTAAAAGTTATTGTATTTTAAAAATAGTTAGTTAGTTTGAAAAATATAGTTTTGAAAATGCTGCCTTTTGAGTAAAGATCGTAATACCAATTTGTTTGAAAGTTTTCCTGCTAAGGAGGAAGATGTGGCGATGGAGATTTCTTGTCGTGCTTGGAGACATTGCGATGGAAATCCTTGCGAATCGATGGAGGACTTTCTCGTGTCCTAACAGAGACGTCGCGAAGGCCATTGGGTTAAAAATAATGCGTGCCGCGGTGAACTCTGTTATTAGTCTGCTTTCGTGCTTTTACTGTAGCCAGAGAGCTGAGAAAGCTGACCGTGAAAGTTTGTATACAAACGCGATGAAATAATTCTTTTTCCAAATCATGGTTTAAAAAGCTAAAACAAAAACACCCTTTATATATATATATATATATATATATATATATATATATATATATATATATATATATATATATATNTTATAATATTATAAGTGCTTATGCTCCTCAAGTAGGTTTAGATGTAGGGTTTAAAGATAAATCTGGAATGACTTAGAAGGCTTAATATAAATGATACCTCTTAAAGAAAGAATTTTTATTGGAGGAGATTTAAATGGACATATCGATAGGTGGTAGAAGATTCAGAAATATTCTTAGTGACTATAGTTTTGGAGTGACTAATGAAGAAGACAAGAGTTATTTCACATTTTACTTTAGCGTATGATTTTGTTANCAAATGATACCTCTTAAAGAAAGAATTTTTATTGAAGGAGATTTAAATGGACATGTCGATAGGTGGTAGAAGATTCAGAAATATTCTTAATGGCTATAGTTTTGGAGTGACTAATGAAGAAGACAAGAGTTATTTCACATTTTACTTTAGCGTATGATTTTGTTANAAAGGGAATATTTTGGAAAATCTCTTACAGAGCAGCTTTTATATTAATTAAATGTATATAATAAAAAAGGGAGGTCTCTACATACATACGGATCACCTAATTTTTCTGTATTAAAATATTAATCATTCAAATTTCAGATCGCATGATTCATATGNGAAGGGAATATTTTGGAAAATCGCTTACAGAGCAGCTTTTATATTAATTAAATGTATATAATAAAAAAGGGAGGTCTCTACATACGGATCACCTAATTTTTCTGTATTAAAATATTAATCATTCAAATTTCAGATCGCATGATTCATATGCTTTTGGCATAGGTTACGGTGATTTGTGCATAAAAATTAAAGTTTGGGTTGTTGTCAACAACCCAAACTTAGTTTGTTTGAAATAAGCTCGTGTTCGTTTCTTAACGAACGAGCCGAACACAAACCGAACACGAGCTGTTNTAGGTGATTTGTGCATAAAAATTAAAGTTTGGGTTGTTGATTTGTTAATGCACACTTACAGTGGTAGATATGTAAATCTCTCTAAAAGTCGATGTCTCAACCTTGTAGAAAATTTGTCTTCAATTAGGCTTGCAGAAGCAGGTTGCTACTTAAAGTATGATTGTGCCATCGTGCATGAGGGTATTATCATCGGAAATATTTTATTTTTTTTAATTAATTTATGTGTTTGTTTGTTTTTTTTAATTGATGTCTTGGTTTGTTGTCATTGCCGATGCCAAGTTTGGAAGTGAAAAGTGAAGGGCTGCTTTAGGTAGTCGACAATCAGGGTAAAATTTGTTGAAAAAATCATGACCTGAATCCTTTTGATCATTATGTAAATGTTTGGGCGTTACCTGGAAGTGAAGCGTTGTATAGTTTGAATACAACGAAAAGTGTGCAAGAGCTGCTACACCGGTGTCTGGGTGTAGTGTCAAATAAGCTAGGGTTCTCATATTATGGACGGATGCGGGTAATGAAGTTAGTCCATGAAACTATTAAAATTAATATTAGGATAGGATTTTGGAATATAGGTACTCTCAATGGTAANTTTTTTGCTAGTAATTTTTAGCTGTCCTGAACTGTCTTGCTTTGGCTCTTACTCTAAAGGTTGATTTCGCTTCTCTTTTGGATGTGCGGTTGCTTGAAGCCACTGAATCTATAAAAACAACTCCCAGCACTATTTCAGTAGAAGAATTGCAGAATGCTGTTCTTGTAAATAATCAGGAAATGCAGACTTCTGCTCCAAGGAATAACCAGGAATCGGCGTGCAGCATTAGCAGCAACTGGATTGAAATCAGTTCTGAACATACAGGTTTGTTTCCAGCTATTAAGAACTTAGCTGTAACAACTGCTCTCTTAACTTGATTTCCAAATATAATATGCCAAACTGTGGTTCAGAACAGTTTTTTCAGTACTCAGATTCACAAAACCATTCTAGAGAAAGCTATGGTCGTTTTTCTTCATCTTAGAGCAGGAATACAACAATAGATGCTCCACTTTTGCTAATTGTCTTCCTGCCTTCTCTTTATCCTTTATTTCCCAAAACCTGCAGAGAATCACCAGCTTAGTGATGGCTGGGCGGCCATAAACCAGGCGCTGGAGGAGAAGAAATCTCAGCTTGAGAAGCAAAATGACTCGGATGAAAGAAACTCGAGCTTAACAGCCACGAAAACCGGGGCATGGTCTTACAGAGCAATGAGAAGGAATGCTTTGGGTCCGACCTTAGCCATGTTAAGAAGCAGTAGTGGTGATTCTGACAAGTAAATGAACAACTGTAGCTGTTA
>JXCR01127847.1:122057-140838 GCA_002079205.1 Phalaenopsis hybrid cultivar
TTTTTTTTCAATTTAAAACTAGTTCTCAAGAACTATTATGAGATGAGAAAACTAAATTTTAAATTGAAAGCTGCAAAGAAATATCAGGTTTATAGAGATTAATGAAAATATAATAATAATAAATAACCAATAAAGATGAGCATAAATCATGGTCCATTCAATTGCAAACATTTTCATATTATTTGATTTAGTTTAAATAATTGAGTGAAGCATTACTTTAATTTCGTTCATATAAAATAATTAAAATTTTAATCACCAAATCAAATGATTTTAAAAATTCTACATTTTTTTTCACAATTTTATAGTTTAAATGTGAAGTTAATTTTAGATTAACCAATTCTTATTATAAAATTTGTGTCCATTAACTAGTTTGGATTGAGGTTTGAATCCTTACCTTATTCATTGGTAGTGGATTTATTCTTCTTTATTGAAGTAATTTTTTATTTTATTCCATCAATATTGCTTTGATGGGATAATAGAAAAGAATATTCTATGCCAAACAGTAATTAAACCCGTTTAATCTCAACAAACAATCTTAGTTACTCGAGCAAAACATACTTATGACAGCTCATAGTGTATAAGGTATTATACTAGCTGAAAACATATATAAATGTGTAAAACCTTTCCAACAACATGGAATAAAAAACAGCTTATTATTACTAGAAAGCCTTACTTCACCAGGTTTTCTCTCTGTTTTCTATGTATTTCTTATATTTTGTCACGGTATTAGAGCATTTCACAACATCTTAAGACAAAGAGAAAGACAGAGAAAACTACTCAGAACTCATGGAGAAGATATGATAAAACTTGGATTTCATATATAAAAACAAAGTCTTACAAACTACAATAAGTAAATACAACTTATCTTAAATTCCTCCCCAAGTAACTCCTCAAAGTTCCTCTGAATCTCTTCTTTTCTTTATATTTTGTCATGTGTAAAACCTTTTTTCTCATAGAACTACTATTTCTATGTTGAATTTTTTTTTTTATAGTTTTATGGAAGAATTTTGTTTCCCACCTCAACATAAGTTCTTAATCACCAACACTAAAAACTTAATGCACATTCAATTAACTAGTGCAGCTATCACGCCTAACATGCTTGCATTCTAAAATTATTTTGAGAAAATGAATTCACGAATGACGCTAAAGGAGACACCATCGGTGTGGTCGACAAACATAGCATGGGCAGATCAGGTGAGCCTCACGGGGCTCCGGCTTGCTCATCGCAACGGCCCATGGGCTCTCCATTTAACCCTTCTTGAAACATGAACCAAGGAGTCTGACATGCATGCTAGCCGATGAGTGTTGAAGCCCGGTGGGTGCAAGGAAGCTGATGGGAGAGATCCTCTTCTAATGGGTGCACCGCTGATCGACCTAGTTCTTTTGTGAAGGATTCGAGTGGGAGCATGTGTGTCGGGACCCGAAAGATGGTGAATTAAGCTTGAGCGGGGCGAAGCCAATGGAAACTCTGGTTGAGGTACGCGGCGATACTGACATGCAAATCATTCGTCTGACTTAGTTATAGGGGCAAAAGACTAATTGAACCATCTAGCAGTTGTTTCCTTCTAAAGTTTACCTCTAGATAGCTAGAGCCCCGGATGAAGTTCTATCGGGTAAAGCCAATGATTACAAGCATCTACGGCACAACAGCCTCTACCTATTCTCAAACTTTAAATAGGTAGGATGGCTAGGCATTACTAGTGTATATTCATGTCCAAGTTATTTTACTCTTCTTAATTTAAAACAATTCGCCTAAATCATGCTTAACGCTCGTGTTCACTTATCGACTAAAACTTAGTCATTATTTTGTTTAATGATATCTCCATTTATTCTTTCATATGCTCTAAATTTAAACACAACCACTGAGATTAGAATATTGTAATAAAATGATTACAACCTTCTCGTCATTCTAATGTTATTTAATTTAAGCATAAATTACACAATTTAGAATCAAACGCCTAAACAATGTCTTAATATCTATTGGAAGACATCGTAGACTAAGTTGGATCACCTGGGAATATTAAGGATACTATCTTACATATTTTAAATAGCTATCAATCACAAGATCAATCCATCAAAACTACAATTCAGAAATCCCTTAATTTACTCTCTATAGATTACTTCTGCCATCTTCTTTGTTGTGAAGAGATTAATCTTACTTTAGAGGATGCTAACGAGTAGCAAAAATCTTNCAAGTTTTTTGTTCAAAGCGATGGTAATATATATGGGGTGTTAATAATAGAGTTCAAGTTGGTTGGTTAAAGTGGAGGAATGCTTCAGGCCTTTTTGTGTGATGGAAAAGTACAGCTTAGAGTGAAAGGAAATGTTTATAAGATGGTGGTGAGACCTGCAATGCTCTATGATGCTGAATGTTGGCTTTTAAAAGAGAAGCAAAATAGTAAGTTAAGTGTTGTTGAGAAGAGAATGATTAGGTGGATAAGTGGCTTTACACTTAGAGACAAAATGAAAAATGATTATTTCTGTGATAGGGTTGGCGTAGCTCCTATGACAGACAAAATTAGAGAAAGTCGTCTTAGATGGTTTGGTTATATTAAGCGTCGACCATCTGATGGTCTGATTAGGAGAGTAGTTGTTTTAGATTTGACTTATGTTAAGAAAGACAGAGGTAGACCTAGGAAGACTTGGGCTTATTGTATAAGAAATGACCTTAATATTTTAGAACTAAATGAAAATATGGCACTAATTATGATGAAATGGAGAAAAAGGATTCATGTAGCCGACCCCACATAGTGGGATTAAGGCTTTGTTGTTGTTATTAATTGATGTGTTGGTTTGAAGTAAAATAAATTTAACATACTTGATTAAGATATGATTGTTTTTAAAAATATTTAAAATTTTTAAAAGTTCTTGTGAGTGTTTTAAAAACTCTTAATTTGTTTTTAGAAATAAAAAATAAAAATACTAAAAAAATATAGTTTACACATATATATTTTTTAATTTTAAAATATATTAAAATACATAAAATATAAAATTAATTCCAAAATATCCCTAAGTATCTAATTATTTGTTATGGCAAAATTAATGATGAAGTCTTTGATAATGTTGGTCATGAAAGCAACTAATGTAATAAAGTGTTTTTTTTTTTTCAATTTAAAACTAGTTCTCAAGAACTATTATGAGATGAGAAAACTAAATTTTAAATTGAAAGCTGCAAAGAAATATCAGGTTTATAGAGATTAATGAAAAAATAATAATAATAAATAACCAATAAAGATGAGCATAAATCATGGTCCATTCAATTGCAAACATTTTCATATTATTTGATTTAGTTTAAATAATTGAGTGAAGCATTACTTTAATTTCGTTCATATAAAATAATTAAAATTTTAATCACCAAATCAAATGATTTTAAAAATTCTACATTTTTTTTCACAANGATTTCGTTCATATAAAATAATTAAAATTTTAATCACCGAATCAAATGATTTTAAAAATTCTACATTTTTTTTCACAATTTTATAGTTTAAATGTGAAGTTAATTTTATATNACAACTAATGTAATAAAGTGTTTTTTTTTTCAATTTAAAACTAGTTCTCAAGAACTATTATGAGATGAGAAATCTAAATTTCAAAATTGAAAGCTACAAAGAAATATCAGGTTTATAGAGATTAATGAAAAAAAAAAAAATAAATAACCAATAATGATGAACATAAATCATGGTCCATTCAAATGCAAACATTTTCATATTGTTTGATTTAATTTAAATAATTGAGTGAAGCATTACTTTAATTTTGTTCATATAAAATAATTAAAATTTTAATCACCAAATCAAATGATTTTAAAAATTCTACATTTTTTTTCACAATTTTATAGTTTAAATGTGAAGTTAATTTTATATTAACCAATTCTTATTATAAAATTTGTGTCCATCAACTATTTTGCATTGAGGTTTGAATCCTTACCTTATTCATTGGTAGTGGATTTATTCTTCTTTACTGAAATTTTTTATTTTATTCCATCAATATTGCTTTGATGTGATAATAGAAAAGAATATTCTTTGCCAAACAGTAATTAAACCCATTTAATCTCAACAAACAATCTTAGTTACTCGAGCTAAACATACTTATGACAGCTCATAGTGTATAAGGTATTATACTAGCTGAAAACATATATAAATGTGTAAAACCTTTCCAACAACATGGAATAAAAAAAAAGCTTATTATTACTGGAGAGCCTATCTTCACCAGGTTTTCTCTCTATTTTCTATGTATTTCTTATATTTTGTCATGGTATTAGAGCATTTATTGGCCTAACAACATTTGTTGGCTTCTTTAACCCTTTTTTCTCATAGAACTACTATTTTTATGCTGTAAAATTCAATTCTTTTTTTTTTCTTTTTTACTTCTATGGAAGAATTTTGTTTTCCACCTCAACAAAAGTTCTTAATTTCCAACTGTGAAAACTTAATGCACATTCAAATAACTACTGCACCCATCACACCTAACATGCCTGGATTCTAAAATTATTTTGAGAAAAAGAATTCGCGAACGACGCTAAAAGAGACACCATCGGTGCGGTCGACAAACGTAGCATGGGCCTATCAGGTGAGCCTCAAAAGGCTCCGGCGTGCTCATCGCAACGGCCCATGGGCTCTCCATTTAACCCTTCTTGAAACATGAACCAAGGAGCCTGACATGCATGCTAGCCGATGAGTGTTGAAGCCCGGTGGGTGCAAGGAAGCTGATGGGAGAGATCCACTTCTAATGGGTGCACCGCTGATCGACCTAGTTCTTTTGTGAAGGGTTTGAGTGGGAGCATGTGTGTCGGGACCCGAAATATAGTGCATTAAGCCTGAGCGGGGTGAAGCCAATGGAAACTCTGGTTGAGGTACGCGGCGATATTGGCGTGCAAATCATTCGTCTGACTCGAGTATAGGGGCAAAAGACTAATTTAACCATCTAGTAGTTGTTTCTTCTAAAGTTTACCTCTGGATAGCTGAAGCCCCAGACGGAGTTCTATCGGGTAAAGCCAATGATTACAAGCATCTAGGGCACAGCGTCCTCTACCTATTCTCAAACTTTAAATAGGTAGGATGGCTAGGCATTGCTGGTCTATATTCATGTCCAAGTTATTTTACTTTTCTTAATTTAAATCAAATTCGCCTAAATCATGCTTAACGCTCATGTTCACTTATCGATCAAAACTTAGTCATTATTTTGTTTAATGATATCTCCATTTATTCTTTCATATGCTCTAAATTTAAACACAACCACTGAGATTAGAATATTGTAAGAAAATGATCACATTCTTCTCGTTATTCTAATGTTATTAATTTAAGCATAAATTGCACAATTTAGAATTAAAAGCCTAAACAATGTCTTAATATTTATTGGAAGACAGAAGCATCATAGACTAAGTTGGATCACCTGTGAATATTAAGGATACTATCTTACATATCTTAAATGACTATCAATCACAAGATCAATCCATCAAAACTAAAATTCAGAAATCCCTTAATTTACTCTCTATAGATGACTTCTGCCATCTTCTTTGTTGTGAAGAGATTAATCTTACTTTAGAGGATGCTAACGAGTAGCAAAAATCTTCCATTTATGATTCAATAGTTGCCCATCAATCATCTCACAAACATGACCGAACTTGTGCATCTCATAATAGTAGAGGTTCTGGGCAGTGGGCTTCTCTTATATCGATAAAAAATTTTATGTTATTGACACACAAAGCATCTACAACATAAATAATCAATCATTTAAGTGTCAAATAGAACACAAGCCACTCGGCTGCTTATTGCTGGCACCAATCCAATCTTACTTTCAAACTTTCATTCAAAGCTTCCTAAGCTTTCTATGCAAATCCAACTCAATCAGATGATGATTGGTGTTTGGTTTCTAGAGCCACCACACATCTTATAGTAAACTCAAATCATCTTACATCTTCCATAAATTGTAAAGGAACTAAAAAGTTTTTTGTTGGTAATATATAATCCACTTCTATCTCTCATATTGGTGATGTTCTTCCCAACATTAAGTTATTTCTATGTAATATCCTACAAATCCCAAATAATTCTTACAATTTATTATTAGTTAATTTTTATTACAACTAATAACTTTTGTCTATTATTTTTGATAAATTTGGTTTCATAGTAATGATTTGAAGTTCAATTAGATTTTCTTTGTGTAGACTTATCCATGATGGCCTTTATCTATCTCATCTACCTCTCTATCCACCTCCCACATCTCCAATGTGTTGCTATCTACTTTCATCAATACCAAGATCTGACATAAACATCTAAGACATCCAAATTTTGTTACACCTCCCACATTTTCAAAGAATTTTAATTTAAGTCTAGTTCTTTTAATTATCATTCTTGTACTCTTTGTATTTTAGCAAAGAGTCACAAACTTCTATTCTGTGAAACTTTTACTAATACATATGAAATTCTCTAGCTTGTTCATTCAGATGTCTAGGGAACTAGTCCCGTCCATACCAAACAAGGATTTCAATACTAAAATTTTTATTAATGGTTGTATTTATCTTTCGTAGACATATCCTTTGGAAGCAAAATCTAAAGCACTTCTTAAGTTTGTACATTTCAAATCTTTGGAAAAAATAAAATTCAATGTATCTATTAAAATTTGGAGAACTGGTGGAGGTGAATACACAAATAAATAACTGCATAATTTTCTTGCCACATGTGTATTATTCATCAAATAACTTATTTTTATACTCTTGAGAAAAATGGATTTATTGAACGAATGCATAAACCTCTTATCGAAATAGGTAGAACCTTCTTCATACCACAAAATTTCCTTCTACTCCATGGGTTAAGACCCTTCATTTTGTTGTTTATCTTGTTAACAAACTGCCATCTAAGAACATCACCTATTTATCTCCATATGAACTTCTTTTTCAATAAATTTTCTTAGTATTCTCATCTCAAATATTTTGGTTGATATTGTTATTATCTGCTTCCTCAGCTCTTGACAAATAAATTTGCAAAAAAAAAATAAAAAGATGCACAACTATTGATATGCACCACAACTTAAAAGCTATAAATGTTTTTAGCTTTCTAAGAAACAAGTTTACATCTCATGACATGTTGATTTTAATGAACTGCTCCACCCAAGCTCCTCCAGCTCTAGTTTTTCTCCTTAATCTTCATAAACAAACCCATTCAAAAATTAATTTACTCGTACTCTCAATTTAGTAAGCTCTTTCATGAATGTCCTTTAATCTACAAAATCATTTTTCACTACATCTCCACCTACTATATTCTCATCTCAATCTATTCAACGTATAACTTTATCTCCACCTCTATCTACACTTTCAAAGGTTGTTAGTGCAAAAATAGGCACACTAAAACCTAAAATATAGTTTAATTGCCATCATCTCATTATATCTAATTCAAATCCAAATTGTTATACAATTGCTAGTAAATTGCCTCATTGGTGATCCATGTATAAAAATTTTCATGCTTTGCAATCTCAAAGAACATCGATTTTGGTACCTTCTCTACCTGGTCAAAACCTTTATAGTTGTAAATTAATATAAAAAAATTAAAAGACACATCAATGGTACCATTGCATGCTATAAATCTTGGTTTGTAGCTCAAGGGTAATATAATTAAGAATATTTTATTATTTTAATTGAAACTTTCAATGATGTAGCAAGTGAACCAACTATTTGAATTACTTTGGCCATTTGATATAAAAATAACTAAGAGAATAAGTAATTGCATGCTTAAAATGTTTTTTGTATGATCACTTATAAGATGTACCATGCAAAAAGTAACCCGAAGTTTTATTATTCCATTTCATCATAATTATGTGTGTCTTTTATAAAAGACTACTTATAATCTTAAGCAAGCCCCTTGATACCACTCTTTCTTCTCATTTACTACATCGAGGGTTTAAATTTAGTGAAGCAGATCCCTCTTGAATTATCTTTCATTACAATTGTATTCAACTTTATCTTCTTATTTATGTGAATGATATCTTACTTCCTAGCAATTACTCTATCATTGTTCAAAATTTACATGCTAAGCTGAATAAACATTTTAATATGCATAACTTGGGAAAATTTTCTTTTTTTTCTTAGCATATCATTTACAACTCATCCTATCATGCTTTAGAAAAATCAATCAAATTATATTCATCAACTACAAGACAATGATTGTATGCAAAATTACAAACTAGTTCTTCTTGACACATATATTTTCAAATCCAGCCATTTATAGAATGCTAGTTTTTTCATATCAATATGTGACTATTCAAAGACAATGTATAGAGTTTTTAGTGAACCATATTTGCCAAAAAATTGTATCAGCCACATGAATGTGATATTCAATAGCTTAAGTGAATTATTCATTATGTTAAAGGTACCTTATATTATTTTCTTCTTATTAACAAGGGCGATAGTTGCCTTCATGCTTAAATTGATGTAGTCTAGGCTAGTAATACTATTGAATTGAAGTACAAAATAGAACATTATGCTTATATTGGTTCTACTCACTTTTCATGGATTATTAAAAATAAATCTATAATTACACAGCCTTTTAAACAAAGTCTAGAGATTGAGCACTAACAACGGTTGCTACTAATCTTATTTGGTTGTATCATTTTCTCAAGAAATTTTATCTTATTTATTCTTATCCTACTTCTTTTTATTAAGATAATATCTCCAAAATGACCCTTACAAAAAAATCCTTTATTTCTTGCATGAAAGAAATTATATATATCATTATAATATTTGTGGGTTCAATATTAATTGCACAATTTATTTTTACTACATCACATCTCAAGATCAATATGTAAATGTTCTAACCAAGGCCCGTTCTCTTCGATTTCATATATTATATGACAAGCTAATGATTTAAGAAACATATGTTACCTTAGGGGGTGTTGATAATAAAAATAAAAATGATGTCCCAACTATTAATAAGAAACATTCAATACTCTCAATATCAGAAAATAAATCAATCCAACTCATCAAGAAAAATAATATTTTGATGGCTAAGGATATATTGAGAAATCTATTAGATGTATCGAATACTTAATATACTTCTATAATGATGTTTTGAACCTTTCTAGTAACATATAATAAAAATCATCTCTTTATTATTGCTATCTCTGGTATCTTCTCTATTTTCTATGTATTTCTTACACTATGTTATTATAAGGATATGTAATTTTACAGTTTCTTTACTTGATAAATACTTAAAATTTGAATTAATATGCTAATCAATACATTTGAATCAGCCTTTATTTAGCTCCTTGGCTATTAAGCCAACTAATTTAGTGAAATTTAATAGAAAATATATTTATATTCAATAATAGTATGGATTTAAGTTTAAATTTTAAAAATGAAACAAAAAAATATAATTCTCATTCTCCCTCATATGTTGGTTTTTTTTCTCTAAATTTATATTATAACATCCTTTTTTTCAATTAACTATCTAAACTTTTCATATTTAATACACTTAGTGATAATGAGGTAAACTTGACAAGATCATGTAACTTTCTTAAAATAGACATATTAATCACTTATAATTTTTTTAAAAATATACCTATAAGAATGATGCACCCCTGTGTGTGTGCTATTTTTTAGCTTGCTTTATGTCAATTTAAATCTCTAGTAACAGTGCAAAAAAATTGACCATTCCTGAAATTACATAGTAATTTTGAAATGTTATAAAATATAGAAAATAATTCACATACTAGTGGTTCTACGCAAGTGCACGTATCACTACAAGTAATATAAGACTTTCCTTAAAAACCCAATATCGATCCCACAGAGAACTGGAGTAAGAAATTTCTTAGGCTAATTCTAGTATATTATTATCAGTTCTTAGTTTGGAAGGTCGATTTAAGTGGTTTTTTTCTAATAAGTACTCCTAAAGGTTAGTCTTAAGTTTAAAACACCAAACAACTACTCCAAAATAAAAATATTAATTTTAAAGATAACCCTTTATGGATGAATTGGTTTGGAGAATTATGAGATATTAAAAACTAGTATTCTTATGTAGTGAGTTCGATAATGTATAAGAATGAGATACATTAAAGATTGTATGTGCCAAATAAGAGCAAACCTATTCTTTAACCTCTGAGAGTGCATAAAGAATATTGACTAATTCAGAGTTTGGTCCCTAAATCCGTGGTTAGGTTGAGAGGATATTGGCTGCCACTTCATAGCTCCCACTTCTCCCTCACCTGAGGGCTAACAATCTTGCTGTATTTTCCAAGCAACTGGACTAAATTGGGGATTTTAGTCTATCATCCTAAAATCTCCAATTCTTATCCCATCAAAGTATATTTATTTATTTATTTGTGTTCAACCCCATAGACTACATTCTCATTGTGAAATTAAATGTGATTCTTACTTTGTTGTAGAAAGCATAACCCTTTCAGATCTTAAATTACAATGTAAATGAAGTTCAAGTAAAAACTATCACATTTATAATTAAATCGTAAAAAAACATGCATCCCAAAAACCTACACATGAATCATACTCATTGCAAAAGAAAAGTTAAATGAAAAAATGACATAATCGTCTCATGTCACTATTTCCAAACAAGAAGAAAGAGTAAGAAAAAATACTCAAAATAAGAAGGAAAACTTCATTACATCAAAGCAAATTCACTAGATAAGTGTTTACAAAATCATAAGAAAATAAAGAACACGATACTTAGCCTTCTTCCCTTGAAATAAAAATGAAGATTCTCCCACAAAGTCTCTCGCTAATTCATGCATTGCTCATACAATTCCTTGAAGATTCTCTAAAAATTACCTCTCCAATCTCTCCAAAAAAAGGTAGAAATCTACATTTATACTCCTATTCTAAGATCTCTAAACATTCCTCTCAATTTTCCCCTCATACACAAGCCTACATATCATCTATGATAGGCGCCAGCCGCTCTTATCAAAAGAGACTTCTTTTCATTCCAAGAGATAAATCTCTTCATCCAAGAGACATATCTCTTCATTTAAGAGCCTTTCCCAAGTGTCTAGATTCATTGAACCACTCCATGAGGTGTTTGATTCACTTAGAGCCATCTAGAACATCTAAAAATAGTTAAAAACTGCAAAAAAATCCATCATAAATTGTCTTTGGCTCTTCTGGAGCTGGTTTCTAGCGCCTATGGTGTTTATTCTTTGGATATTGGTGCTTTTGGTGCCTCTAGCGCCAGTTTTCTGGATTCTGGCTCCTCTGGCGCCACCCTGCAGTAGCTTCACCTTTTCACTCCGTTTTGTTCCATTTCAGCTCTGTTTTGCCCCGTTTCAATTGTGTTTTGCTCTTAACAGATATATCTACAAGATAAGCATAAAAATAACCTTTCTTTAAAGTATAACTTCATTCAAAAACATGTGAGAAATATAAAGGAGCTTAAGTATAGAAAGACATATCGAAATGTGTCAGGTCAGAATTTTCTTTCTTGCTTGTGTTTACTCCAAATTGTACCATTTTTGCTTCCTTTTCTCCCAAAATATGCAAAAATATGCACCTGAAGTAAAAATATACAAAATATCTTCCTTTAAAGTGTAATATCATTAAAATTGTGCATAAAATGAGCATGAAATGTACTATAAAAATAGGTAATTTTTAGGTGCATCAATTCCCCCAAACTTAAACATTATTTGTCCTCAAGTAACACTACAACTTTAAAAATATGTTGATTTATGTTAGTAGGTTCCTTTACGATGTACTAAAATTTTGTTATAGAAATATTATAGTCCAACTTAGAAGAATTTATAGTAATTTACATGATATCTAAGGTATCCAAATGTTTAGTATTAAGTTATAGGAATCATGATTTTCTATTTATATCAGAAATAATTGAAATTTTTCCAAACTTTAGACTCTTAGATAAATATTAATTTCAAAATTTATGTCATCTAGAAAAATTAATTTTAATAATACTTTCTGAAATTAAGCTTAGGATTGATCCTAAGTTTTCTTCCTCATAATGATTCAAGAGGAATCAATTTTTAATTAGGTCCTAATCCTCATGCTTCTCATCCCTTTTTCATATCTTTATTTTCTTTCTTTCTTTTTTTTCCTTTTCTTTTCCTTTTCATTTTTCTTTTTCTTTTTCTTTTTTTTTTCTTTTCTTTTTTTTTCTAGGTGAGGATTACTATATATGGATAGACTTTTAATGATTTTGAATTTCACTATCCTTTTCTAAAGTTAAAAACTTAAGTTCTTTCCTTAACTTAAAATGTAGTATTAGAAAAAGAATTTTTAACATAGTCTAAATTCCTTAAAAGTATTATTCTAAAAGTCCTTAAACTTCAGTTTCAACCTTTTTACTAAAGCCCTTACTAAGTTTTCCTGTTACATTTCTATACTTAAAGTTTTAATAATCTTAAAATAACTACACATGAAAAAAATCAAAATAGAATTAATTTGTAGTTTCGTTGAGGACAAATAAAGTTTAACTTTGAAATTTATTTTTCTTCCTCCCCTCAAACTTAATTTTTTAAATATTTTGCGATCAATTCCATCAAATGTAGTAGGAATAAAAGGTAAAAGTTGAATCACTAGCTACTACAACATCCTATCAAATTCATATTCATGCATAATCAAGATAGAATGACTGTAGGAGAAAGTAAATCTAGCCTAAAACATTCTTGGAATAATATTAAACTAAAAGAAAGTATACTAACTTTAAAATTTATTTTTCTTCCTATTCCCAAACTTGATTTTAAACATGCATAAGATTCAATATAAAAAATCTAAGCAGGAAGAATATTTGTTCATAAATTCTGTCTACCACAAATATCATAAAAAAAAATTTACGAGTATTCATCAGGATAGAAAAGGTATAGCATGCTAGAATAAAATTGAAAACTTCTAACTAGCATAGCAGGTATCGGCATAGGAGTATAAGTATGTTTTTCAAGTTCTATATAAAATTGTAACACTAAAAAAAATCATAAAACAAAAACACAACACACATGTGAATGAGGTTAATTCTTCCTTTAACTCATCACATCTCACTAACTTACTTCCAATTTCTACCAGAATCATTACACATTAATATTGGGTACTTTTTAAATGATTTTATAGAGTATAATCCCAAAGATAAGATTATCCCTGATATATTGGTTCACATGCACCAACCTCAGACATCACCATATCTCATTAATTAAGCACCTCTAACAGTTATAAGGATAGTGTAAAATAATCCATATGTTACTCATCCAATAGATTCATGACTCCTACCAAATGAAAACAAGAACAGAGAAAGGAAGTAACAAAATTGAGATGGAATTGTCACTGTAAAAATTCATAATGTCTCTTGTAAAACTCAAGTTCGAGTGAGACCCAAGTTATACTTGACTCATCAATCCAACTGCTACAAGAGAACATACAAGTCTAGCCATAATAAGAAGTTAAGAAATCACCTCCCTCATGAAAAACAAAGATAAAATCAAACCACTAACAATCTAAACATCAACCAATCATCAATTAAACTAATTCATCCACCCTAAAGCAAATACAATACATCACTAAAAAATCATGGCTCTCTAGCATATCAAACCACACTGATTAATATGGGTTGTCTCCTATAAAGCGCTTGGTTTAATGTCACCAGCTTGACAAATGATTTCACTTGGATCAAAATTCCATTTAAGTAATCCTTGATCAACCACCCAATCTTTTCCGGATCCAGGGATTCCTACAAAGTCCTCAAATTTAATTTTTTCTTTCATCTATTCCTTTTCAGATTGATTCATATCATTGTTCCTCATATTTATTTCTATATCTAATATTCTTCTAGTAATTTTCTCAATTTTTATATTAATATCATCCTTGAAATTTATAAGAAATGGATCTTTATATGATACTTCAAGATCTCCCATATTTTGGATCTGAATACCTTTAGATAATTCAAATTCGAGATTAAATTCTTCTGGGTTACTCTTTTGTTCAGGGTTGTTTTTCAATTTTTCCCCTTGGTACTGAGTAAATGGTGGAGTTGGTTTTTTTATATTAATCTTAGTTAAGGTAATAGGTTTTTTAATTCCTTAGGAATTATTTCCATTGGTCTTTCAATCTCCTTATCCTCGTCTCTCAACTCAAAGCTCATTTGAAACATACCTTGAATTCTCTTCTAAATATTAGTTTGATAATTTTATAATGCTCATCAATCATCTTCTTAAGGTTTATCTCAGGGTCACTAGGTAAAATCTCTGGGGGGTAACTATTAATTGCATTAATAATGTGCCTCAGTTGGTTTTCTATATTCTTTATTGCGACCTCTTGATTTTTTAACTCACTCTTTTGACTTTCCAACTGACTTGCCAATTGAATCACATCACAGTGACTCCTTCTCCTCATTATGAGGAGTTAAATCCATGAGGAAAAGAAAGTTCATTATTATAATAGCAATGATTATTCCAACTACATGTCCGATTAAATTGATTATCTTCCCAAAATTGGTCTTCTCCTCCAAATTATTATTCCAGTTAAAATTCAAATGATTTTCCCAATTTGGGCTATAATAATTAGAATAAAATTTGTATATCTCATGGGTAGTTTCAAAATAGTAAAACTCAATCTATTGTCTAAATATATTTTTCTTAATAACTGGGGGTCCTTGTGGATAACTTTCTATGTATTGATCTAACTTCCTCTCAATATATGCAACCTGAGAAATTAAAATAGTAAGCATATCTTCTTGAAATTGTCACTCTCTTGGGTTTTACTCTTTCAAAGCTACTAGCATTATAATCCAAATCTGAATATTCATTATATCGTTGATCCATCATTTCTACATTAAATTCATGGAATCTTTTCTAATTTATCATCCTCCCAAAAGTTCTCTCCAAATCTGACTCATAAAATTCAAGGTCTGCAGCTCCTGAAATACACATACAAATCTAAAAACTTAACTAATAGGATAGATATTATAAATATTTTTGTTATTTTTGATTTTCTTTAAAATAAACACACAATAATTAAACACACTAAATAAAAATTCTATAAATTCCAAATTTAAGTCCTACAGGTTTAGCTAAAATTCTCCTAAAGTTCTCACCGAAGCTTCCCCGACAACGTCGCCAAAAAACTTGATGTGCCCCTATTGTGTTATTTTTCTGCATGTTTTATGTCAATTAAAATCCTCACTAATAGTGCCAAAAAATTTACCTATCCCAAAATTACACAGTAATTTTGAAATGTTATAAAATATAGAAAATAATTCACACACTAGTGGTTCTATGTAAGTGCACATATCACTTCAAGTAATATAGGACTTTCTTTAAAAACTCTAGTATCGATCCCACAGAGAAGCGAGGTAAGAAATCCCTTAGGATAATTCTAGTCAACTACTATCATTCTTTAGTTTGGAAGGTCAATTTAAGTGGTTTTTCTAACAAGTATTCCTAAAGGTAAGTCTTAAGTTTAAAATTCAAACAATTACTCCTAAATGAAAATATTAATTTTAAGGATAACCCTCTCTGGAGATTTGGTTTGGAGAATTTTGAGATGTTAAAAACTATTATTCTTATGTAGTGAATTAGATAATATATAGGAATGAGATACATTAAATATTGTATGTGTCAAATAGAAGCAATCTTATTCCTTACCCTCTGATAATGCATAAAGAATATTGACTCATCCAGAGTTTGGTCCCTAAATTCATGGTTACGTTGAGAGGATGCTCACTGCCACTCCAGAGCACCCACTTCTCCCTTGCCTGAGGGCTAACAATCTCGCTTTAGTTTTTAAGCAATTGGACCAAATTGGGGATTTTAGTATGTCACCTTAAAATCTCCAATTTCACGTTCATCAAAAAAAAATTTCCCTATTTATTTACACTCAACCCCATGGACTACATTCTCTATCATGAAATAGAATGTGATTCTTGCTTTGTTGTAGAAAGCATAGCCTTTTCGGATATTATGTATCTCAACAAATTTTAACATTACAACAGGCCTAAATTGCAATGTAAATGAAGTTCAAGAAAAAAACTATCACATTTATAATTAAATTACAAATTAACATGCATCCTAAAATCCTACACATGAATCCTACTCATTGCAAAAAAAACGTAAAATGAAAAAATGACATAATCGTCTCATGCCACTATTTCCAAACAAGAAGAAAGAGTAAGAAAAACTACTCACAAAGCACGAAGAAAACATGAAGGAAAACTTCATTACATTAAATAAAATCCACTAAATAAGTGTTTACAAAAGCATAAGATAAAGAAGAACATGATACTTAGCTTTTTTTCTTTGAAAGAAAGATGAAGATCTCTCTCACAAAGTCTCCTGCTAATCTATGCAATGCTCGTATACCTTCTCCAATCTCTCCAAAAAAAGGTAGAAATCTACTTTTCTACTCATATTCTAGGATCTCTGAACATTCCTCTCAATTTTTCCCCCATACACAAGTTTAAATATCATCTATGAGAGGTGTCAACCCCTCTAATTAAAGAGACACAAAATTCCTCCTTTTCCCCAAAAGAGACATCTTTTCATTCCAAGAGATCACTTCATCCAACAGACATATCTCTTCATTCAAGAGCCTTTCCCAAGTTTCTAAATTCATCGAACCACTCAATGGGCCATTTGATTCATTTAAAGCCTTTTTGAATATCTCAAAATAGTCAAAAACCAGTAAAAATTAGTCAAAAATTGGCTCTAGCACCTCTGACGCCTATTTAGCATTTGTTCTCTGGATTTTGGTGCTTTTGGCACCAATCTAGAACCTTTGGCACCTGTTCTCTGGATGCTGCTGCCTCTGGCACTAGTTTTGATGCCTCTGGCACCACCCTGTAGCAGCTCCACCATTTCGCTCCATTTTGCTCCATTTCATCTACGTTTCACCCCATTTCAGTTACTTTTTGCTCCTAACAGATTTACTTACAAGATAAGCATAAAAATAACCTTTCTTTAAAGTATAATTTTAATTAAATACATGTGAGAAATGTAAATTAGATTAAACATAGAAGGACATATCAAAATGTGCGAGATCAGAATTTTCTTTCTTGCTCGTTTTTACTCTAAATTGCACCATTTTTGCTTCTTTTTCACCAAAAGTCCATTTCTTGTACCTAAAACCAAAAATATACAAAATACCTTCCTTTAAAGTGTAATATTATTAAATATGTGCATAAAATGAGATGAAATGTACTCAAAAAACCGGTAATTTTTAGGTGCATCAAAGAAATATTTCATAAATCACCTCAAATTGGACAAGGGAGCTCAGAAGTTTATTATTTTAAGTTATCAAAATCAAATAACGTAGTATTTCATCTAAATGGAGCCAAAGGTCCACTTACAAGCGCCTTATTAAGATCCCATTCAAGGACAAACAAAAGAGCAATATCAAGAAGAAATATTTGAATTCATATTTTTTATTTATATTTCAATTTCAGCCTCTTGAATATTTGGATTTTCAAACTTGGAGGCTTTTTTGGCTGGTCATAAAAAATAATAAATTAAAAAGGTGGTTAGCACCTTCCTCCATTAATGATTATCTAGCACCCTTCAAAATTTCGTCCTCATTTTATTGATTTTTTTCAATTTAATCCTTATAAATAGGGCTAATGTGGAATGATTTTGATCAATTGTTGAATAAAATATTTAAGTCAGAATCTCTCTCTTGTTGCTTGGTGCTTGGTGGTTTGAACCGTTGCCTTTTCCTTGATAAGATTAGATATTTATCTTTGCTTTTATTTTAAGTTATTCATTAGTCCTCCATAACACTTGCCCTTAAATTTATCTACACTACTTATCCATATCTTAAGCTTCTTATAAAATCAATAGACCAATAACAAAAGCCTCACAACCATTTCAAACCCCTGTTCTTAACTCTTGGTCAATTAACAACATATTAAGGCCAATTCTTGTACCCTAACCATCAACACCACTGTAAACCTATCCAAAACCATCGATCAACTCCAAGCCAATAGTATACATCCTAAGCTTAACACAAATAATCATTTATCCATTTAACCATCCTAAGCCACTTTCCTAAAATGATATTTCAAATCATCCCAAACTAGCTTGATCTAAACTAGTCTTGATATTTTAGCCAACATTTCCTCTTAAATATTTTAGCATTCAACCAAAACATCTACATCACATCTTTATACCTAACACCAAATATCAATTGTAAATATTAGTACTTCATCTCATCAAAAATGCCACCCACATCCATCATACTTGGTTTTAGAGAGAATCTAAGAAGGAGTTGATATAGTTAAAGCTTTTGAACATCTAAGAAGAAATTATGTGTAGTGGACTTATCTATTCAAGCTTTTGAGTTACATAAAAAAATGGTTTAGGTTAGTGAATTTCATCTAATGATAGTTTTTTTCTCTTAATAGCTTGGACATCAAATATATTTCTTGTAAAACTATGGTACAAGGATGAAGTCTAATTAGCAAACTCCACTATAAAGTCAGCCTTACATCCTTGTGTGAAATTACCCCTGAAATATTTTTTCAGTGAAAACTTTGTTAAGTGAGCGTTCTACTTAAGGAAAATACAACCTTATTATTATGCAATCAAAATATTATATTTTTCTTCTTTACTTTTGTTGACCTCATTTTTGGTTGAGGTTTAGTTCTTCCTCTTTAGTAGCCTATGGTCTAGCCATAAGACTTTTCCTATTGACTATTACTAGAAAACTAGAAAAGGCACCCTCACCATTAGAAATTCTACCCTCTTCTTTATTCAACCTGAAGTTCCACAAGTTGGTCTCAACCTCTAAGTACTTAGTAGGTGGGGTCACTATGGGGGAAACTCAAGATGAGTCACCCTTAGGATTGCTGGACCTTAGGGTTGA
>JXCR01127847.1:145693-188945 GCA_002079205.1 Phalaenopsis hybrid cultivar
CTTTCCTGCTCTTCATAAACTGCCTTAACATGCATTTTAAGTTTCAGGTGGTGAAACGAGAAGACTTGGCAGGTACACTTTTATAGTTTTCAGCGTTGACTTTCTTGTACTTTCATACTGTACTTTTATACCTGCAAATTTGCATGTTAAACAACGATGTCACCCTCTACTTTCATACTGTACTTTTATACCTGCAAATTTGCATGTTAAACAACGATGTCACCCTGCATGAACCAAAACCAAAACTAAAATCAACCAAGATAAAATTCACCGCCACAACATCTAAAATATAAAACAACTCAAAATTTAATCACAAACATCACACAAAAACCACAACTTCAACTAATTCGAAATATAAAACAACTTAAAATTTAATCACAAACATCACACAAAACCACAACTTCAACTAAATTTAAATATAAAACAGCTCAAAATTTAATCACAAACATCACACAAAACTACAATTGCAACTAAATTAAGACGTCTCTATCTGATGATCGAGAATCCCTCAGAGGAGGTAACCTACGGTTGCTAACGAGGCTTCCCACAGTCTCGTCTCTATTGGATGATCAGGAATCCCTCGGAGGAGGTAACCTATGGTTGCTAACGAGGCTTCCCACGGTTTAAATGAAATTATGGATTTCATTAAGTCGAATTTAGTAAGTTCATTTGGATTAAGTGAATCCAATAGAAAATAGTGGTGCCGGAACGAGGGAACCATAGGATCCTAACCGGTGTCGCTCTAATCAACTTTAATTTGCCCTCATAAAATTTAAAGAACTTCAACCATAGGGCCACCTGAACTCTAATCAACTTTAATATGCCCTCATAAAATTTAAATGTAGGATCCTAACCTGTGTCGCTCTAATCAACTTTAACATGCCCCCATAAAATTTAAAGAACTAGATCCTAACCGGTGTCACTCTAATCAACTTTAATATGCCCTCATAAAATTTAAAGAACTTCAGCCATAGGGCCACCTGATTTGATACTATAACTTGACACACTAGATAACTCAAACTTGTCGCAGCAAGGAGCTTGGAGCTAGCATCGTGGGCAGCACGACCATCGTCAACAACAAAACTTGTCTTCCCCAGCTAAACCAATCTTCCTTCCTCAGACTTAAACAACAAAGCCATATAACTTCGAGGTTGCTTGCTTATGCAACGTAAATCATCACCTTATCTTTAGGCCTTTGTATAGCCCTGCTATATAATATAAGCCCTAACTCATCTTAGGATTTCGAGGTTGTCATTTGTCACGACCTAAATCCTCACATCTTCCAGGCTATTTGTGTGATCATTTCACATGAATGTAAGCCCTAACTAATAAAATTGGCAGAATGAAACACCTAAATATTTCTCCTCAAAGCTGAAGCCAAACATTAGGATAACTTGGGAAGTCACCGAGGTTCTCCTCTGGATCTATGACATCCCTTAGTTCTTCTTCCTTCGGATTCTACAATAAAATGTTCCAAGTTTGAACCAATCCCCTTTCACACCTCTATGTCCGATTTTGTTGAAGAGTCATACTCTTTGAAATTCCTTGAAGANTAATATTTAGTGTATTTGAGGCTAAAAGGACTTTGTCAAAATTTTTAAACTACTTAAGTAGTTTTAAGGACCCAAGCAGTTATTGTAACCCCCTCACCTTAATATTCTTATAATTGAAGATTCACTTTAATTTTGCATATTTATTTCATTTTTTTTCCTCTCACTCTCTCATCTATAGCCTTTCTCTCTTACCTCTCTTCACAAGAAAATAAAAAAAAAGCATCATGTTACCAAAAACAGTTTCCTAACATCAAATTAATAATTTAACTCAAATGGTTGATTCTTTATATCTTAAGATTCTTGAAAGTGATACTAAGACTAAAGAATTATTTGAGAAACTAAAAGTAAAATGCAAGGTTTAAAGTATTAAGTCAAAATTGTTCTATATCTTCTTCCAAGTAATAAACCACTTACCACATGGCATAACCAAATTCAAATTACTCCATTAAAAGAAAATAATTCATACTTTGAGCCAAGAGAAAACCAACTTCATAGGAGATAAGATAATCTTAAGAATGGAGATAGAAAGGACCATCTTTATCAGAATAAGGATGAATTTAATGACCTATCTAGAATAATTAAACTTGAAGCTCCATCCTATAATGGAATTAATGATCCTTATAAGTTCTTAGATTGGTTAGTCGAAATGGATGATTTTTCCATTAGCATAATATAGATTATTATCAAGTGTTGCAGTTGCCAACATGAAATTATTTTGTCATGCTAAAATTTATCGAAATAATATATTAGTTAAAGAAAGTAGGTTAGGAAGGAACACTCTCACTTAGATCGAAGTGAAGGAGATGTATAGAACTAAATTATATCCTAGACATCATGATAAAATATTACATGGAAAGTTATTAAAATTAAGGAAAGGCGGTCATTTTGTGATTGAATTCTTGAACACTTATGAGGACTCAATTTCTAGAATTGAATGCATTGACAACGATTGATAATTGGACAATAAATTTGTCTTTGGCCTTAGGGTGGACATTAAAAATAAAGTTGAGTTATTTGAACCCAAACCCTAGAAGAGCCCTCTCATTATGCTTTATTAATATAAAATCAAAGGAAATCCACCTCTCTATCAAAATTAAAATGATAAACAACCTTCACTTTATATAGAACTATTGTTATAATCACTCATCCTACTCATTAAACTCAAAATCCTAAGCCTTCTACTGAAGGGACTTCAGAAAATAACAAAATATCATGTTTTTTAAAATGGCATAAAAAGTTCATATGGAAAAGCAATGTAAAGCTTAGATGAAATTGAAAATCTATTGATAATGAAATGGAAGAAGTTTATGATGACACACCTCTTTCTGATGATGACCAAGAATTATTTAATGTCTCTCTAATAACAACAATGAGATGTTTAATTTTTACATAAAATAAACCTAGGTATTGGAGAAGAAATAATATTTTTAGCATGCATATTGTTTGTAATGAGAGAAGATGTAGGCTAGTTATTGATGGATGAAGTGTAATGAATATCATCTCAACCCATGAAATTACCAGAGCCAATCCTCAGAGTGAACTAAATCCTGAGCCTTTCCATGTTAGTTGGGTCAATAATGCATCTCTGCCCATCACAACCAAGTGTCTCATTCATATAAAGATTTTTAGTTATGAAGATTAAATATAGTGTGAGTTCCTCCTTACGGATATTGCTCACATATTATTAGGTAGACCTTAGTTTTAATGAATTTAATGTAATCCAGAATGGTATGGAAAATACGTATGTTTTTAAACATTATAATAAAAACATTAAGCTCATTCACATCAAACCCATAGAAAAGATACCCACCATAGCACCCTATAAAACTAATTCTAATCTACAGCCTACAACTGATCTTAAGAAAGGTGAAAAGCTCCAATTCATTGTTGTGGGAAATCACATTATTATAGACAACATTACCATTTGTGATTTGGATTCCAACACCTTGCCTACTCCATCAATTTCAAACATAAAAATTGTTGGTTTTGGAACCATAAATTTTTTTTTTGATATGTCCATATATTTATTGCATTTGAAAGAAGTAACACTTGAATCTAATGAGATTCATTTAACTACTATTATCTCAACTATTCTTCCTGAATTTAGTGTTGTCGCATGTAATAAGCTATATGATAGGCCACCCCTTCTTAGGTCCATTCAATATTTCATTGACTTGATCGCCTGCTAACAGCTCCCCAACCTTCCTTACTATCAGATGAAACCCTCTGAGCATGTTGAACTAAAGAGACAAGTTTATGACATATTAAAGGATTTATTCAAGAAGGTCTTAGCCCTTATGCAGTTCCAATGTTACTAAACCCAAAGACAGATAACACTTAGAGGATGTGTATTGATAGTGGAGCCATTAATAGAATATCTATTAATTATAGATTTCCAACTCCTTGGTTGAATAGCATATTGGGAAAAATATTTTTTTTTCTGAAACCGATTTAAGAAGTGGTTAAAATTCAATCAAGAGATGAGTGAAAAATTGCATTTAAGACCCCAAATGAACTTTATAAAGAGTTGGTGATGCTCTTTGGACTTTCAAACACACTGAGTACATTTATGAGGTTAATCAAGAATTTCATAAAAAAATTTTATAGACAAAATTTTGTTTGTCTATTTTGATGATATTTTGATTTTAGCCCAAGTTATCAAACCATAACGAACAATTTAGGCAAATATTTAAAACCCTTGGAAGAGAATAATTGTACATCAACTTAAATAAGTGCTAATTCTTACAAAATGTGGTGATTTTCTTAAGATTTATTGTTTTCTCTACTAGAATCAAACCTGAACTTTCCATAGTTCGGAAAAACAAAAATTGAACCTTACTTGAGAATATAATTGATGTGCCTAGTTTCATGTCTTAGATAGTTTTTATAGGAAATTCATAAAAAACTATAGTACATTTGTTGCCCTAATAATTTATTTTTTTTTAAATTAGAGAATTTTATCAGACACCTAAAACACAAAAAGACTTAGATTATATTAAGGTTTTAATAACCTCTACCCCTATACTTAGGTTGCCTGATCTTTCTAAGGCAATTATGGTAACATGTAATGCTTATGATATTAGAATTGGTGGAATTTTAAGTCAAAAAAATCAACCACTAGCGCTATTTAGTGAGAAAATTAATAATGATAAACAATGATGTTTGAAATATGATAGACAAATTTATGTTGGCACCCAATACTTGGACACTAGCGTCATTACATTTTACTTAAGGAGTTCATTCTTAACTCAAATCATCATGCCCTTAAATGCATTAATAATCAAAAAAATTTAAGCCATATAAATGCTAAATGGATTGACTTCCTTCAAGATTACTCTTTTATTATCAATTATAAACCTGTAATTGAAAATAAGCATGTTGATGCTTTATTTAGGGCAGCTTTAACTGTAAGCCCTTTGAAACTAAAAAATTTTAAGAATGGATTGGGTCAAAGATAAGTGGCTTATGTATCATGAAATTAATCTAAATTATATGTAGAACATAGATAAACCTTTGTCTCTTCAAAGAATATTCTATGTTATCAATGGATATCAATATAAGGGAAAATACCTTTCTATTTCTAGAGTTTCACTTAAGAAATTTTTAATCTCTGAGTTGCATTATGGAAGAATAATTGGACACTTTAGAAGGGATAAGAAAATATATTTAATAAAAATTGAATTTTTGGCCATCAATTAAGAGATGTTCAAAATTTAGTAGATCAAACTTTGACCTACAAACAAGCTAAAGCCATTAAACAAAAAATCTAGTAAATATATTGCATTACCAATACTCTATAGGACTTGAGAAGATCTCTCCATGGATATATCTTATGATTACTCTGCATAGTATGAAATATGATAGCATAGTTATCAAAGCTGGTTGCTTCTCAAAGATAGCCCATTTCTTGCCATGCTCTAAGATCAATGATGCTCCCCACATTACTAGATTATTCTTTAAGGAAATTATATGTCAAAAAGGACTACCTTTAACCATTGTGACCGACCATGATGTTTGATTTATTTCATATTTTTGAAAAACTCTTTAAAGATATTAAGCACAAAATTTAAATTCTTATAGGCCTTTCATCCTAAAAAAAATGCCAAATAGAGGTAGTAAATTGAACATTAAGAAATCTTATAGGAATGAGTTTAGAAAATTAGGACTTGCATCTACCTACCTTTGACTTTGCATATAATAGTCCTGTTGACCTCAATTTTGCTGAGGTCCTTCCTTCCTTTTAGTGCTTAGGATCTTGCCATAGGACTTTTCTTTTGACTATCCTAGAAGAGTAGAGATGGACCCCACGTATATATAAATTCAAACCACTTCCTTACTCTCATTGGAGCCCACATGGATGGTCATGAACCTCAAACAGTTGGAAGGCTGAGACCAACATGCAAGGATTCAAGCATGAGTCCCCATTGGACTGTTGAAACTTAGGGTAACCCTCAGAGGCTAGGGTTTGATCTTTCACACACTCAAGCACATCAAAATTCTCCACTTGTCCTACTACCTTGAAACTACATCCATTAAACCTATTTCCCCTTTGCTCTTTTGGAAACTAATGTGGGTGGTCCTCAAGCTCTTAGCCCTTTGGCTAGGGTGGTGAGGACCCACACATGAAGGGTCCAA
This sequence comes from Phalaenopsis hybrid cultivar, assembly GCA_002079205.1. Classification (NCBI taxonomy): domain Eukaryota; kingdom Viridiplantae; phylum Streptophyta; class Magnoliopsida; order Asparagales; family Orchidaceae; genus Phalaenopsis; species Phalaenopsis hybrid cultivar. The sequence continues at coordinate 151,882 of JXCR01127847.1, forward strand.
AAAAGAGCCTCCAATTGGTCTCATTGCTCAAACAAGGTAACTGACCCGACCGACAATTACGTAGAATTTTAAGCTTCGAAAGATGCCCAAAAACTTAAGCCAATTTATATTTAAGCAACTAGTGTGCAAAATAATATTTTATAAAATTTATAACTTGATTTATATTTCACACACTAGGGGTTCTATGCAAGTATACGTATCATTTTAAGTAATATAGGATTTTCTTTTAAGAGCCCAAGTATCGATCTCACAGAGAAGCGAGGTAAGAAATCCCTTAGGCTAATTCTAGTTTGCTACTGTCAAGCCTTAGTTTGGAAGGTTGATTAAGATGGTGTTTTATCTAGCAACTACTCTTAAATGCAAATATTAAATGTAATGATAATAAATATTCCTAAGTGCAAATATTAATTCAAAAGATAACTTTTCAAGGTATAAAGATAACCTTTCTAAATAAATTATTTTGGAGAATTTTGAGATATTAAAGGCCACCCTTCGCGTGTAATAACCTAGATAATGTGAAGAAATGAAATGCTTAAAATATAATATTGTCAGTGACAAATAGGATCATATCTATTCTTTACCCACTCCCGATGCTAGTAAAGAAAATTAGCTAACTTAAGACAGATTCCTTAATATCTCAATTCCACATCAATGTTATCTAGCCTCTCACCTCTAGATGCCATAGCCTATGTCACTGTGACTAAATCTCAGTGTCAGGGTACTAAACCTTAAGCCAAATTGAAAAGAATCTAGCCTGTCACTCTAGATCTAACCAATTCTACGCCCATTAAAACTTGTCTCCCTATTTATGTTCACTCCTCCATAGGTATCACAATGGCTCTGCCTAGAATGAAATGTGGTATCCACTAGTTGGGTAAAATCATAGCCCTCCTGTGTCATTATGTTTCACAATAGATTTTAACCTCACAAAAGATTAGTTTGCAAAGTTAATTAAAAGCTAGTGAAAATACCATCACTATAACATAATAAGAGAATTTCTAAGAAAATTTAAATTCCTAAGCATGCATTTAATTCATTGCAGAAGAAAAGTAAAATGAAGATAATGGCAAAAGAAGTAAAAGGATTGATAGAATTAAGTGCTCCTCTGATAATGTGAAGGAATCAAATGCTTAAAATATAATATTGTCAGTGACAAATAGGATCATACCTATTCTTTACCCACTCCCGATGCTAGCAAAGAAAATTAGCTCACTTAAGACAGATTCCTTAATATCTCGATTACACATCAATGTTATCCTTAAGAAAATTTAAATTCCTAAAACACTTCCTAATTTCTTCTCTAGACTCCTCTAATTTCTTATCATGAGAGGCGTCATACCCCTCCTTCTAAAGAGACACTAAAACCTCCTTTCTCCAAGAGATACATCTCTTCATCCAAAATACACACCCTTTCACTCCAAGAGACACATTTATTCATACAAATGCTTTTCAAAGTGTTTAGGGTTGAATCACTCCATGGGGCGTGCAAGTTGTCCAAAGGCTTCCAAAACATCCCAGAATGGCCCGAAATCACTAAAACCTATCCAATAACCATCCTGGGCGCTATAGTGCATGTTTCTTGTGCCATGGCTCCATTTAGGAGCTATAGCGCCACCCTACACGCAACTCCACCATTTCAATCCATTTCAGCTCTGTTTGGCTCTATTTCATCTCCATTGCGCTCCAAATTGGCATACCTACATGAAAACAACCTTTCTTTAAAGTATAAATTCATTCAAAAACATCAAATAAATATGAAGGAGATTAAGCATGAAAGTCATATCAAAATGTGCTAGAAAGAATTTTCTTTTTTTGCTCAATTTTGCTCCAAATTGCACCATTTTTGCTTCATTTTCACCAAAAGTCCATTTCTTGTACCTGAAGACAAAAATATGCAAAATACCTTTCTTTAAAGTGTAATATCATTAAAAATGTGCATAAAATGAAATGTACACTAAAAATAGGTAATTTTTTAGGTGAATCAATTCCCCCAAACTTAAACGTTACTTGTCCTCAAGTAACATTATAAATTTAAAGACCAAATCCGTAGATTTTTGGTAGTGGGTTTGAGTAGAGTTTACTATAATTTATTCTTAGAAATGTCATACTGTAAATTAGGAGAAATTCTAGTAAAACAATCTAGGACTAGGGTGTTAGAATATCTCATAATCAAAATAGGAATCCTGATTTTCTATTTAATTCAAATGTTATTAAAATTTGTCAAACTAAAGATTTAAAGAAAGTATAAAAATAGAATTTAAGCACCTTATTTTTGCCAATTTAACCAATACTTTTTTGAAATAAAAATAAGCTTAGGATTATTTCTAAGTTTTTTTATTTGAAAAGATTCAAGTGAAACCGATTTGTGATTAGGCTTCTCCTCAAGCTTCTCCTCACCTTTCATTCTTTTTTCTTTTCTTTTTTTTTTTTCCTTTCAAGATTTTTTTAATCCCTACTCTTTTTTTATGTGAGGATTAATATATTTGGATAGGCTTTTAATAGTTTTGAATTTCACTATTCTCTTTCTAAAATTCAACTCTCAAAACTTTCTCTCATTTTTTAAAAGTGTAAGTATTAGTTTGAAAAAGGTTTCAATAAAGGCTTAGTTCTCATTAAATGTAAATCTAAGAATATTAGCTTTTCAAATATTCAACTCCTTTCTACCATAAATAGCAAAATCATTTTCTTAATTTTTCCTACAAAATATCTTAACTCTAGAACAATTTCATCACATAGGATCCCAACTAATTTATTTTTCTAACATTCCTAAAATCGAAGTTATAGTAACCTAAAGATAACATCACATATCACAAGTCATTTTAAAAGTGATATCAAAATAAATATAGGTTACTAAGGACAAATAATGTTAAGTTTGAAAGATTTTTCTTCTTCCCCCCAAACTTAAATTTTTAAATATTTTGCAATCAATTTTATAAAATGTAGCGGGATGAAAAGTAAAAGCTAAATTTACCAGCTACTACAACATCCTGTCAAATTCATATACATGCATAATCGTGATAGAATAACTGTAGGAGAAAGTAAATCTAGCCTAAAACATGCTTGCAATAATATTAAACTAAAAAAGAAGTATATTGACTTTGAAATTTATTTTTCTTCCTACCCTCAAATTTAAGTTTTAACATGTATAACATTTAGTATAGAAAATATAAGCAGGAAGAAAAATAGTTCAAAAATTCTATCTACCATAAATGACTATCAGAAAAATTTACAAGTATTATTAGGACAAAAAAATGCAATAGAAGGTAAATCTAAACTAAATAAGCTGGAATAAAGTTAATCTAAAGAAAGATCTAACAAGCATGACATGTATCGACATAAGAATATATATATTTATGTGATCTCCAAATCTCTATATTGGTGCAACACAAAACACAAACACACATAATAAATGAGGTTGATTTTTCCTTTAACTCATCGCATCTCACTACATTACTTCCAATTTATAATAAAATCAATGCATTAAATGATTTTATAGAGTCTAGTCCCATGGACACGATTATCCCAGATACATTGGCTCTCGAGCACCAACCCCAGGCGTCACCATAACCTATTAATTAAGCACCGTTAACATTTATAAGGATAGTGTAAAATCATCCACATGTTACTCATCAGATATGTTCGCAAACCTACTGAATGAAAATAAAGTCAGAGAAATGAAGTAACAAAATTGAGATGGAACTATTATTATCAAAATTCAAGATGTCCACTATAAAACACAAAACTTGATGAGATCCGAGTTATAGTGGACCCGTCAATCCAACATCTATAAGAGAACATATACAATATAGTTATAAGAAGTTAAGGAATCACCTACCTCATGACATATAAAGATCGTATCAAACAACAAAAAATCAAAACATCCACCAACATCAATCAAACTGATCAATCTATAATAACACATAAAGATCAAATCAATTCACTAGCAATCGAAACATTCACCAACATCAATCAAACTGATCAATCCACACTAAAACAAACATATCAAACCTTGAACAATTACATCTCACAAACACGCTGACAAAAGATAAACAATTGATTTCCTCCCGGGAAGCGCTAGGTTTAACATCGCCAGCCCGATAAAGGGTTCCTCCTGAATCAAAATTCCATTTAAGTAATTCAATTACCCAATCTTTTTAAAATTCAGGGATTCCTATAAAATCTTCAAATTTTAATTTTTGTTTCAGCCTTTTCATTTCAGATTGACTCATATTATTGTTCCTCAAGTTTCTTTCTAGATTCAATATTCTTTTAATGATTTTATCAATTTGCATATTAATATCTTCCTTAAAATTTATAAGAAATGAATATTTATATGATAATTCATGATTTCCTAAAATTTGGATCAATTTCTCTTTATATGATTCAGATTATAAATCAAATCCTACTAGGTCACTCTTCTGTTTCAAGTTTTCTTCCAATTCTTGCCCTTGAGGTTGAGGAAATGGTGCAGGTGGTTTTTCTATATTTATCTTGTTTGATGAAATAGATTTTTTTTTATTCATTAGGAATTTCTTCCAAAGGTATTACGATCCCTTTTTCCTCTTCTTTCAACTCATTATTTATTGGAATCATATTCTCCAATTCTCTTTCACTACTTAGTTGGATAGTTTTATCTTGTTCACCATTCTTCTCCTTAAGGTTTTTCTCAAGGTCACTATGTAAAATCTCTGTGGGTAGCTGTTAATTGAATTAATAATCTGCCTTAGTTGGTTTTATACATTTCTTATTGTGACCTCATGACTTTCCAACTAACTTACCATTTGAATCACATCCTCTTCTAATAGTAATTCCTTCTCCTCATCCTGTGAGATAAAGTTAAATCTATAAGGAAAGGAAAGTCCATCATTAAAGTTATCTTGATTATTCTAATTACATGTATGATTAAATTGATTATCTTCCCAAAATTGGTCTTCTCTTCCAAAATTATTATTATAGTTAAAATTAAAATGATTTTCCCAACCGCGGTTGTAATGATTGGAATAAAGATTATGTATCTCATGGCTAGCTTCAATCCATTGTCCAAATGAATTTTCCTCAATAATTGGGGGTCCTTGACTATCGTTATAATCCAAATTTGAATACTCATTTTATTGTTGATCTGCCTTTTTTACCATAAATTCATGGAGTCTTTTCTGATTCATAATCTTCCTAACGCTCTCTCGCATTTTGAGTCTTACGGTTCATGGTCTGCAACTCTTGAACTATGCATACAAATTTAAAGACTTAACTAATAGAACAGATCTCAAAAATATTTTTGGTATTTTTTATTTTTATTTAAAATAAACACATAAAAATTAAACACCCTAGATAATAATTCTATAATTTTTAAATCTAAGACATACATGTTTAACTAAAATTCTACTAATGTTCTTGTCGTAGCTTTTCCAACAACGGTGCCAAAAAATTGACTCAACCTGCAATTACGTAGATTTGTAAGCTCTGAAAGATGGCCAAAAACTTGACACAATTTATATTTAAGTAGCTAGCGTGCAAAATAATATTTAATAAAATTTAGAATTTGACTTATATTTCACACACTACGGGCTTTACACAAGTATACGTATCATTTTAAGTAATATAGGGTGGGTTTTCTTTTAAGACACCAAGTATCGATCCCACAGAGAACCGAGGTAAGAAATAATTTAGGCTAATTCTAGTTTACTACTGTCAAGTCTTAGTTTGGAAGGTCGATTAAGATGGTGTTTTATCTAGAAACTACTAGTAAATGCAAATATTTAATGTAATAATAATAACTATTCCTAAATGCAAATATTATTTTTAAAGATAAATTTTTTAGATGTAAAGATAAATTTTTTGGATAAATTGGTTTGGAGAATTTTGAAATATTAAAGACTCGTGTAATGACCTATATAATGGGAAGGAATGAAATTTTGAAAATATAATGTTTTCAGTGGCAAATAGGACCATACCTATTATTTACCTGTCCCGGTGCTAGCAAAGAACATTAACTAACTTAAGGCAGATTTATTAACATCTTGATTCCAGAACAGTGCTATCTAGCCTCTCACCTCTAGATGCCCCTAGCCTATGTCACCATGATGACCAAATTGCAGCATCAGGGTACTAAACCGTAAGCCAAATTGATAAGAATCTAGTATGACACTCTAGATCTAACCAATTCTACGACCATAAAAATTTATCTCCCTATTTATTTGCACTCCCCCCTTAGGTGATCCCAATGGCTCTGCCTAGAATGAAGTGTGGTATCCACTAGTTGGGTGAAATCATAGCTGTCCCGGGTCATTATGTTTCACAATGGATTTTAACCTCGCAAGTGATCACTTTGCAAAGTTAATCAAGAGCTGGTGAAAAGACCATCATATTAATAAAATAAGAGAATTTCCATGCAAATATAAATTCCTAAACATGCATTTATTTCATTGCAGAAGAAAATTAAAATGAAGATAATGGCAAAAATAGTGAACGGATTGATAGAATTAAGTAATAAATTTTGTGCCAACAAGGAACATATGTCTACCTACCCTCTTTTGAGTGTATAATTATGCTTAGTATTCTATTAGTTTTATACAACTATCTATCACCTTGAAGCATCTAATAGAAATATTTCATTAAATTATATTTCTGTTAAAGTTGCATTGCCACCTAAACTATTTTACTAGCAAACCCGTCAATGTGAGTGCACTAAAGTTACGAGATCACCGCTCTCTTGAGTCTTAGTTTCACTTACAACAGATTTTAACATAACCTATTGCCACTTAAGTTATGTCAATGAAGAAAAGAAGATATTACTCATCACATAAAAATAAAAATAATTCTATCATGAAACAAATTTTCATACACACGCCACTACTTCATATTGAAAGAAAAGAGTAAAGAAAATTACCTACAAAGCATGGATAAAACACAATAAGAAACCTCATTTAAATTAAAGAAAACACACTAGAAGTGTTTACAACAATTATAAGGAAATGAAGAACATAATACTTAGATTTTTTTCCTCTGAAAGAAAGAAGAAAAATCTCTCCAACAAAGTTTTATGCCGATCCATGTGTCGTTCATACTTCCTTACTCATATCTCTCAAAATCCCTCACTAATCTCTTCAGAAAATGAAGAAATCTAGATTTCTATAAACTCACACAAAGCTCTTCCTAAAACACTTCTTAATTTCTTTTCTAGACTCCTCTAATTACTTCCTAATTACTTGTCATGAGAGGTATCAAGTCCCTCTTTTTAAAGAGACACAAAATCCCCTTCTATCTCCAATATACACATCTCTTCATCCAAAAGGCACACCCTTTCACTCCAATAGACACATTTCTTCATTCAAATGCTTTATAAAGTATCTAGATTCATTGAATCACTCCATAGGGTGTGTAAGTTGTCCTGAAGCTTCCAAAATATCCTAGAATGTCCTAGAATCACAAAAAATCTATCCAATAACCATCATGGGTGCAATAGTGCCTGTGTCTAGCGCTATGGTGCCTATAGTGCCACCCTCCACGCAGTTCCATCGTTTCACCACGTTTCACTCCGTTTTCGCTCCATTACGCTCCAGATTGGTATACCTACAAGATAGACATGAAAATAAACTTTTTTTAAAGTGTAAATTGATTAGAAAACATGGAATGAATATGAAAGAGATTAAGCATGGAAATTCATATCGAAATGCGCCCGATAAAAACTTTCTTCTTTGCTCAATTTGGCTCCAAATTACGCCATTTTTGCTTCATTTTCTCCAAAGTCCAGTTCTTGTACCCGGAGACAAAAATATGTAAACACTTCCTTTAAAGTGTAATATCATTAAAAATGTGCATAAAATGAGCATAAAATTTATACTAAAAATAGGTAATTTTAAGGTTGATCAGTAACCTTCTTATTGACATCTTTAATGAATTTTAATCACACCTAAACACCTAATTTTATGCTTTTAGCCCCAAACTTCCCAAAATTACAAAATTGCCCGTTAAAACCTAATTCTTCCAAAATGGCCCAAATCCTCAAATTTTCTCCAAAAATCAAATCCAACCATTTCAAATTATCCAAATTGACCAAAATACCCCAATTTTGTCAAAATTCCCAAAGTGCCCCAAAAATTTCCAAAATTATCAAAATACCCAAATTATTTCAATGGGCCCAATTTGACAAAATTGACCAATTTTGACCAAATTCCTAATTTTGCCCGTAATGGCCCAAACCCCTAAAGTTTATCCCAATTTCCACCAAATGATTTTCAATTTAGCCAATTTCAAATCTAAGTTATTTATCAACTTGCTATATCCCAATGTACACCAATTTGAAACCCAATTGAACCAACCTCCAAACCCTAATTTCAATTTTGGCCAAAATCCCCAATTTGACCATACCTTTAAATTCCATCAAATTGAACCTCATATCCAATTCAATCCTCTCAATTTTTAATTCTAAACTCTTCATAACATTCCCATAGATCAATTTGAACCTAAAATTGGCCTAAGAAACTCAAACTTAGTCTAAATCCAACCTAAACGAAATTCCCCAAAATTGACCCAACTTCTAAATTCCATTAAATCAAGCTTTGAAATCAATTCAATTCCCCTAATTCCATCTACTAAATTATTCATGACATCCCTTTGGATCAATTGGATGCTTCAAACAATTTTTAAGCCAAGCCCAAGTTCCATTTTTGGCCCAAACCTCAATTTTGAACTTAAAATCCAAATTAACGCTAACCCTTTGAAATTAACCAAGCTTAATATTTTCCTACCAAGATTATCCCCCTTGGATGCTGATCAAACCACTAAGGACCCAATTTCAGATCCATGTACCAAGGTTCCCTTAAATTATGCAAGCTCATCCCCTAATTGGGATAATCTCACTAACCCACACAACTAGCCCACCTAGCCCCAAGCTTATCACAATTAAAGCTTCCTTGACCATCCCTAAACTAGCTAGCCACCTCCCCTAGCCTAGCTGGCTGGCCTAGTCACTGAAAAATCTAAAATTGAGAAGGCCATGTTAGGCTCAAACCAGAATTTTCACCCGTCCAATGTGGCTCACTCCCATTGGTGAATTGCGCCGCTCAGCCCACCACATATGCAACGTTCTCCACCTCCTAGCTTGTCTATTTGAACCTTAATTCCTCCTCTATTTCATCCACCCCTCTCACAACCAAAGAGATAACATAGCCAATTGCTTAAGGAGATCCTTTCAATTTGCTCTCACAGCATCCCCAGACCTTCCTAAGCTCATCCCAATCAAATTCCAGCCATCTCCCTCACTTCCTAACCTTAATTTTGATCTTAAAATCCAGGGCCTTTTCTATCACTCCACCAAGGTTCAAATTAGTTGTTCCAAAGGCTTCCTTAGACCAAATGAGGAAGTTTTCCATCAAAACACCTTCATTTTGAGCACTCCAACCTACTATTAGATCAAACATGAATCATCCTTTGATCAAAATCTTGCATGGGCTCAACTTCAGCTCAAATTGGTGCTCAGAGGATATTTATGATGTCACAATGAACATTTGCAATCAACCCAGTCGAGGTCTCACCACTTGGGTGAAGGTATAGCTCATTAACCCTAAGATTGTGCTCGATTTCACCAATTGTGAAGTGAACTTATTTTTCATATGCATTTAACTGTATGGATGTGTCCATCTCAATTAGATGATGCTATAAGAAAAAACCACGAGTACTTTGGTGGAGTATCGAGCTAGATCTTAGGTTTAGAAAATGAGCGGTTCTTGGGTCAGATCACTTGAGGATGATGAATGGATGACGTTCATTTGCACGTGTATCCATTGGATGGCAAAGGAGGACTCAGATAAGGAGACATAACATAAAGTGTGAGTCGAGTCTGTGCTGATGAGGAAGGTGGCGTCAAATGGGAGCGTGCCTCATGGAGCTTCAACACCGTCGTAGGATTGTGTGGCGTTGAGTCAGATAAATAGAAAATTAGCCATTTAATGATTTATTTAATTAAGCAAACTTCAAACGTTCATAACATGGTGCAGAAATATTATAAAAATTAAATAAAAATACCCATGTACTCAATGAATAGAGGAGAATCATCTGTAGCAAAAAAAAAAATTATATAACTTATATTAAGTTTTAAATTAAATAAAAACTCTAAAACTTAATTAAATCATAGATATTTAAAAATTAATCACCATAGTGTGAAATTTTGAGGGCTTATTCTCTTTCTGATTAGGAGTGTTCCCTGATTTTTTCAAAGTCAGAGAGCACCCCTAACATAGTAAACACTAATTTTCATGGTTAAGTGACATCTTTTATTTAAAATATTTATATAAATTAAAATAAACATTATAAAATTATAATTTTTGTTTTGGTAGGTTCACTGTGGTAAAAGGGATCTAAGAAAAATAAAACCTAAGGTTAAATGTCTTTAAATCATAACTCCTTCATTTAATTAATTTAAAACCAAGAAAAATCAAATAAATAAAATCAAATATAAAAAATCAGGGAGTAATGGTAAAGAATACAACACATTTATAATACTTTCACAATAGAATTTCTCTACTTATTACTGATTCATGATAAGAAAAAAGATATTTTACTTATAATGTTTTAATCTTACAAGTATTTAGTTAAGTTAATTAGTTGCTTACTTTATTTTCATTAACCAAAAATTATGAAAAGAATCAAATTTGTATTTTTATTTTAGCATCTTAAATTAAAGTAAGAATATTTTGCTAAGTAGATTTTCATTATCTAAATTTTTTTAGTATTCTTAAATTCTAAAGAGCATATAGCCACTTTCCCTATGGGTTCGATATTCGAGGCTTAATCAAAAAGTCTTATATTAATTGATAACGATACGTATACTTAATTAGTATCCCATATTTAAAATTATATTGTATTCTTATTTACTTCATAGTTGAAAAAATACCTAGCTTTTGCTTGGCATCAAGTTTTTGGCTTTATTGCAAATTAAGAATAACTATTAAGGAAATTAAGCATATAATCACATTTTACATCTATATAGAAAGTCGGGATCATATTCTTATTAAAAATTTTGAGCTAGAGAAACAAGTTTTCTTATATAATGCATGGTTAAGATCATTTCCAGGCAAACTTAAGTTAGGTGGATTGGCCCATTTGTTGTGGTAAAAGTTTATCTCTATGGAGCTATGGATATCAAAGATCCTAAAACTGAGAAAATATTTAAAGTGAATGGTCACAGAGTGAAACCCTAATTTTTAGGGATCAAATTAAATTAAATGATCTTATGTTGTTGGGTCAACTAGAATAAGCATTGGTTACGTCGGGCTGACGTTAAGCCAAGCGCTTTGTGGGAGGCAACAGAGTTTTCTATGTGTTTCTATTTTGAACATTATGTTGTTGTTTTTATTTTAAAAATTTTGGTAGTATATTGAATAAATAATGATTTAGTAATTATTTTAAAAATTTAATAGATGACATATACATGTTAGAATGAGTATTTGAATTTTATGCAGACTTATGCTAAATTAAGCATTGGCGCTTAAGCACTAACATTCGGCGCTTAAGCACGGCAGTTTGCTAAACGTGCTAAATTATGTTTATAGAAGATTTAAATGTGGTTTGGTGAGTTTTAACATGGGTTAAAGGTTTGAGAAGGTGTCTATTAGTTGTAAGCTTGATCTAAAGCCTATAAATAGAAGGGAATAAAGAGAATTATCACCCCACTTCAATTTTAACCCTAAAATCTAAATGTAGAGTGAGAGATCTTAGAAAAATGTCAACTTGGGAGATTGATATGAAGAAGAAGTTTATTAGTCAAAGTGCACAAGAGTTATTCAACGATTTCCTAGTCATTAGTGTAGAAGGAATAATGAAGAAAATCACAAAAATTGAGGCTGATATGGCTTCAATTGAAGTGAAAGTGATGGAAGTTAATGCACATTTGGAGCATATTGGATGGCAACTTAAGATGCAATTTAGACACACAATTTTTGTAGAAGAAGCGGACAAGGCAATGTATTTGAAAAACAAATGAATTGAAGAAGACTCAACCAGAGTTCATCATCGTTCATTTTATCAGATCTATATTCCAAATGCCCAGGAGAAACTAATGAAAAGCTAGGATTTGTTACACCAGAAGGAGAGTGGAATTAAGTTCCTTGTTTAGTGTTTGTTTGTGTTAGGTGTGTGTTTGTTAGTATTAAGTTTGTTTCAAGCGTTTTTAATGTTATGTTTGTTCAGTGTTTGTTCTTAGTAATTATTTCATCCAAAACTATTTGGATTGAGAAATTATGTATCACAAATGTTTGTATTTGTTTGTGAATTAATATAAGTGTTTGTTTTTGTGTGAATTTTTGTGCTACTTTATGTTGAATCAAATTAGTTAATATTGGTGAACTTGAGAAAAGGATAGTTGAAGGGGAAGAAAATAGTTATTAAAGATTTATAATACCATTTAGGGGTGGTAGACTTAGGCTAGATGTACATTTCACATAAAATCAAAAATATAAAAAATTTGTGCACTGGCGCCTAAGCATCAAGCCCTGCATTTAAGTGCTAGACAACCTGAGAGGTAGGCACTTAAGTGTTGAATCAGTTGTGCTTAAGCACTGGTTCATTTAAACCGGTTCGCTAACGGTTAACAATAAAAAAAATTGAGTCGAAAACCTCCATTTTTGCCCTGACTTTATCTCCTACCTCTGGTTTTCGAGATTTTGAGTGTTAGGGCTTCCTCTAAAGTGGAAATTTCTTGGTGGATTCAAGCCAAATTTGTTAGATTTGATCTTCTTGAGGTAAGAGCTTTACTTTTACGTAAAATTTTTTTATTTTCACCATGTATTTTGAGCACATTGTGGATTTGATTGAAAATCACTATTCATCATAAAAATTTAGAAAAATCTACGGAAAATACATAAAAATGATAGTTTAAGCTTTTAAAAGTTGAGTTTAGTGATTTAGTCTTAAATTTAGGATTTATTGTGAATTTTATGAGATTTTTAGAAATGGCCCCATGAATGAAGAGGAGTAAAGGGAAGGCCCATTTCAATTTGAGCAAGTTTGTTAGCACGAGAGCTTAAGACATATATAGCGACACTGCAGTCAAGAAAACTGATTCCTAGGAGATGTTTTAAAAGTCTGGATGGAGCGGTGGAAGATTTAATTGTTCGCCAACTGTGAGAATGATTTTGCTATTTTTCTATTGTGGTTGTTATTTCTTTTGTCGGGAGTTTTATGTTAATCTCCCTGAAGCTGAAGAAGATCGGGTCGTGGTTCGAGGAAAATTAGTGCCTTTCTCCTAATCTGTTCTACCAGTTGCTCCCTGTACATTGAGTTTCTATTCAAATTATAGTCTAACTGAGGAGGAGTTGGAAGAGATCATATCATCATTGACCGGTGAAAGAGATCTGTGGAAGATCAAAAATGAAAGAAGAGTCAAATTCCCCGTATCAAAGTTAGATGCCACATCAAAGGTGTGTCGCTACTTTATTTTTGCTCATATGCTACCAACCAACCACCTCAGTGAAGTTACTCAAGATAGAGCTATCTTGAACTATTGCATTTAGCGGTTCAAGCCTATTGACATTGGATCTCTGATTTACAAGACTATCACCAGTTTTGTTGTTGTTGCTACCACTACAGGTTTGGGATTTGCATCCTTGATATTTACTTTATGTGAGCAAGTAGGTGTTAGATTCGATAGCTAGGAAGAGATACTGCAGCCTCTCCATTTCAAGTGTTAATGTGAAGTCTTATTCACACCACTCAATCTTTGGCTAGAGAGGAGGACTTTCTAGCAGTTCAGGCGCCTCTACTTCTCTTGCTTCTACCTCGTGTGCATCAAGATCACAAGGACAGTCTTTTGGTTCTGATTTGCAATCACATTTATTGCAACGAACATTAGATAATATCAATTATACTGTGGGAAAAGTTTTAAATTTAGAGAATTGTGTAGATCATATCCAAGGATATATGAGAAGACATAGTGATTATGAGGAGAAATTCCACACATCTTTGGAAAACCTTAAGAGAGGTGACCAAAGTGCAGTTTTCCCTTCATATCCACAATATCCAGCATATGAACCTACTACCTTTTGGGATAGCAACGATAGTGATGATGATGGGAAGGAGAACGATTAAATTGAGTAGTTTAGTTTTATTTTGTTATGAACTTTATGTGGTACAGTTATACTGTACTGTTGTTTTGTTTTTAGTTGAACTTATTGAAACTGCTACTTTTGTTTGTGTTCTGTTTTGCTAGACACTGTTGTGATGTATTTATATTATTGTGAGTAGTTATGTTTTGTTTTTGTGGTAGCAATTGTGATAACTGTGTTGTTTAGTGCATTTAGTTAGTCTATGTTGAACTTAATCCTAAAATTTTAGGAAGGTTTAGAATATTACTATCTTTCACTTAAGAAATGTATGTTTAAAATTTTTAATTTACTACTAGGTATTTTCTTTATGTTGTAGTTGTGAATTTTTGTTACTGTATTTGTTTGATTTTATGTTATCATCCACTGCATAAAATTCTTATGAATCTCAATATGTTAAAGTTAAATTAAATTTTGATCACTTAATTTTTACTCCTATTTAATTTTTGTACTTGTAGATTTAGGATGTAAAAATTTATGTCAACATGTTATTTTTAGTTTTCATTTATGCCTATATAAATATAATGCTAAAATGTTTTATCTTATTAAAAATTTAAGTTTGGGGGAGGGGGAATAAAAAAAAATTTTCTAAGACTTGTAGTTTATTTGTTCTAAAAAATACTACAAATAATTTTGATTTTGATTTTAAAAAAAATGATTATGTATATGAAGTTATATTAGAGAAGTAAAATTTTGAATATATAAATGAGTAAGAGAATTTAGTTAAAACCTATAGTAATGAAGGAAAACTTAAAGTTAAAAATTTTAGTGTAGAAATGATAAATATTAAGTAACTATCTTTAGTATGAGAAATTGTATTTTTGAAAAATTTAGAAGAGTTAGACTTTTATTTTCATCACTTAAATTTCTTTTATTAAAAATAATTTTCAAAACTATTATTATGTTTTTAAGTAAAATATTTATATCAGAACTTTGCTTAAGGAAAGGAGAGGTGGAATTAAAAATCATCTGTTTTAATACGTTTTTCTTTCTTTTATTTTAGAAAGAGTCGCCAGCCTGTTGATTGTTGTATACTTCCCCCATTCAAATAAATCTCCCTTCTGAATCAGATCAATGATTCGAAGATGAGAGGAACCGAATAAAAAGGGACAAATGATAAAGCAATAAACAGGAGAAAAACACAAAATGTGGAGAGTCTACATGCGGTAAAACTAACAAGGATAGGTTAAGAGTGTCCACCAAACAAGATCGACCTAAAGCACCTTAAACTGTTATTTGATACACCTAAAAATTACCTACTTTTTCATATATACTTTATGCTCAATTTTAATGATTTTTAATGATATTACACTTTAAAAGAAGAAATTTTGCATATTTTTTATTCTAGATACAAGAAATGAACTTTTGTAGAAAATGAAGCAAAAATATTGCAATTTGGAGTAAAAACAAGCAAGAAATAAAATTCTGACTTGACACATTTTGATATGTCTTTCTATGCTTAATCTACTTTACATTTCTCAAATATTTTTGAATGAAATTACACTTTAAAGAAAGGTGTTTTCATGTTTTTTTATTAAGTATGTCTGTTAGGAGCAAAACACGACTGAAATAGGGCGAAATAGAGCCAAACGAAGCAAAACAGTGGAGCTACTGCAGGGTGGTGCATGATGCACCAAAATCTAGAGAACTTGCTCATGAGGCACCAGATTTGGCGCAAGATGCGTCAGAGATGACCTTTTTTGGATTAACGCAATTCGGGACAAATTTTGGGCTAATTTTCATAGGGAAACTTGTTTTAAACACCCCTTGGAGTGATTAAATGCATCTAGACACTTTGGGAGGTTCTTTTATGAAGGTATATGCCTCTTGGATCAATGGACATGTATTTTGAATTCAAAAGAGTTTACTTTTGGATAGAATTTTGGAGGAAATTTTGAATTCTTTTGTAGGAAGGCGGCCTTTTTATAAAAGAGAGGGAAGTTTAGGGCTTGAAGAAGGGTTGGTGGTGTGTGTGTGGGTGTGTGAGTGGTGTGAGAGTGAGAAGAAGGAAAGGGAAAGAGAGAGAGAGAAAGTGAAGGGCTTGAAGATTTTCTTCAAGGATTGTAAGAGGAGAGGGAAGGTGAGAGTTCTCTTCTTCATTACACTGAGAATTGAGAGTGCTTGTAAAGAGAGAAAGACTTAAAGAGAACTTCTAGGGATTTTCTTGTGAAGGATTATGACATAATTTGTGTCTTTTATTTCTTTTATTTTTTAAACTTTTTTTTATATACGAAATCTGTGTTTTGTCGTACCCTTCTTATGAATTCTGAGTAGTCTTTTTTATCTTTCTCCCTACTTTGAGATATGATTTTGTGAAGAATTTATTTTGTTTTATATGGTTTTAAATGTTAATAATTTTGTGATGATTCAAACTTTGATCTTCATTTACTTTTGATTTGGTCCAGTTGTAAAATGTTAAAATGTGTTGAGAAACATATCTTCCGAAAGGGCTATGATTTCTACAACATAGTAAAAATCACATTTGATTCCATGGGATAGTATTTCATCCATGGAGTTCGGTGCAAATAAATAGTGAAATATACTTTGTTGGATGCAAAATTAGAGATTTTAAGGTGATAGATTAAAATCCCCAATCTGGTCTAGTTGATTGGAAACTGATGCGAGATTGTTAGCCCTCGGGTGAGGGAGTAGTGGGAGCACTGGGGTGGGAGCCGGTATCCTCCCAACCTAACCACAGAATTAGGGACCAAACTCTGGATTATTCAATGTTCTTTATGCACTCGAAAGAGGGTAAAGTATAGGATTGCTCTTATTTGGCACAAAACAATTTTTATATATTTTTAGATGATTTTAATTTCTTCACAATCCATATACTCATGGTAAAAGGGAATGATACTTTCTTAAATTTGAAGTCTTATTCACAAAACTTTGTTTAGTCTTAGTAAATTTAATTTTGAAGTTTAGTAAATAGTTTAGTAAACTTAGTTCTTTTAGTTATATTTTTGTTATCCTTCATTAAACCCATTTTAACTTGTCTTTCTTACTTTAATTTTATAGTTTGAATATTATGATTTATGTTATTATCATAAAATTTTCATCTTTCAAACTAAGACTTGATAGTAGTCGACTAGAATTAGCTAAAGGAATTTCTTACTGCGTGATCCCGACTAAAATATAGTTGTGTAAAATTTATAAAGTTGACTCCGCTTTATAATGGTGCCAAGAACTTGATATGGTAATTTATTAATAATAACTTTAAGCACTTAAGATTGGGATTCTGCGCAAGTATACATTTTGTTATCAAGTAATATAAGACTTTCTGTGTAAGTCCCAAATATCGATCCCACGAGGAAGGTTTAAATTTGAAATGATAAATTAACTAGGAAATTCACAGAAATCAAATAAAATTACTATCACTAATTTTGAATGTATAAGATACTAACAAAACTAAATGATTAACTACTAGCAAAATTTAAATGCAGAGTTTAAAACAGTAACTACTAAACTATGTTTATGTGGTGATGTTTTATTATATGAAAAAACATCTTTCCCACTACAATGAGCTTTTTGGTTAAATGAGATGAGATAAATGGTTTAAATTTTTATTGTGCCAAATAGGAGCAATTTTAATTCTCTACCCTGATTCAGTGTTATAGAAAATCATTGATTATTTGTGCCAAATAGGAGCAATTTTAATTCTCTACCCTAATTCAGTGTTATAGAAAATCATTGGGCTAATCTTAGGTTTAGTACCTTAAATACATGGCTAGGCTAGGAGGATACTGGCTCCCACTCCAGAGCTCAGACTTCTCTTCCTCTGAAGCCGTTTAGGAGGATACTGGCTCCCACTCCAGATCACCCACTTCCTTTCCCCTGAAGGTTAACTCTCGCTTTAATTTTTAATCACTAAGATCAAATTGAAGATTTTACTCTGTCACCCTAAAAATATCTCTAATATGTGCATCCAAAAACATTTCAAAAAGCATCCAAACTCGTCGAATCTTCTAGAAACAAGGTCTGCACCGACATTGGCGCCATCGGTGCTAGAGTCCATTTAATTAATTCCGCCTTCTCTGTCAAAAGGTGTCGTTAATGCCCAGTCTGACACTATAGGCACTGAACATTTTTTTTAATTCTCCATTTTGACTCCAAACTTCATCCTTTTTGCTTATTTTTTGCTCCAAGTCCTAAAATTCATCAACCTGCAATAAAACATAAAAAATACCTTCCATTAAAGTGCAATATCACCAAAAATGAGTATAAAATATGTGTCTAAAAATTCCATTAAAGTGCAATATCACAAAAAATAAGTATAAAATATGGGTCTAAAAATGCATATATTTTATGCAATATCACCAAAAATAAGTATAAAATATGGGTCTAAAAATGCATATATTTTTGGTGTATCAAATCCCTCAAACTTAAATGGTATTTGTCCCCAAGTAACTCTTTTACTATAAAAAAATACGACTTATGGTAAAGATTTTAACTTCTAGATTTCCATATCTTTGTTCACTAGATATAATAGCAACACTTAAGAAAAATTCAAAATAACTCCAGTTAATACTAAAGGTATAATAATATATAGCAGTCAAGTCTAAGATTTTTTATTTTCTATTCTTTTCAAGGAAAATTATAAATTATTCATATTAAAGTCATTTAGAGTATCCATATGAAAAAGAACTTCATGAAACCTTACTAATAAATATGCTAATACTAAAATATAAGTTTAGAAAATGTAGCCAAGCCTTCTTCATTAAGCTGATTCAAGTGAAGCCAATTTTTAATTAGGCATCTCCTAAAGCTTCTCCTCACATCTTTTTTTTTATTTTCTTTTCTTTTTCTTTTCTTCTCTTTTTCTTTTCAGGATCATTTTCAATCCTTTTTTCTTTTCTTTTCTTTTCTTTTCTTTTTTTCTTTTCAGGATCATTTTCAATCCTTTTTCTTTTCTTTATTTTTTTTTATGTGAGGATTACTATATCTGGATAGCCTTTAATGATTTTGAACTTCACTATCCTTTTTTAAAGTTAAAAACTTTTCACATTCCTTCACTTTATAATTTTAATTAGCATTAAAGAATTTTTATAAATTTTTAATCTTTTCTTCTTACATGAATCTCTAAGATTTTTAGTACTTCAAAAATACAAATTCCTTTACTTAAAATTGAAAAACATAGTCTTATTCTATCATACCGAATATCTTAATCTCTAAAATTAACTTTCATTATTTAAAATAGTTTTACTTAAGTTTATTATATGTTTAGAAATATAAATATAGTTATCTAAAGTTACCCTCTAATACTAAAGGTCATGTTAAATTTTTTTAAAATATTTTAAAAATATAACTAATTGAGGACAAATAAAATTAAGTCTCTTTTCTTTTAAAAAGGAATTTTTCTTCCCCCCCCCCCCAACTTAAATTTTTAAAAGATTTTGCATGAAAAACTGAAAAATACAGGGTGAAAGAAAACATTTGATACATAAAGAAACGACATACCTGTTGAAGGTTATGATTTGAAATTTAACTCTGAATAATTGCAAGTGCTAATATGAAAAACTACAAGACTTAAAAAATTAAATAGCACATAGTACATTGAAAAAAAATTCTGCTAAGAAAGAGTCAACTATAAATATATCCAACAAAGTACTAAAAACTAATTACTTCTAGCAGTTTCACAAATCTAAAGTTCACAACACATCATACAACAAAAATAAAGTATCACAGCTCACAAACAAACAGTCTCAACAATAAATTATAACTAAACATAAAAAAATAAAAAAAAATCTAACACACATATTACCAATCATTGTCTTCTTCTTCTTCCATGTTCAAATTTTGCTGCTGATATGGAGTAAAAATAGGGTGAGTAGGAAACTGAACCGAGTGATCACCCTTCATATATTTGACCATTGCATCATCATAAGTAACATCATATTCAAATTGCTATCTTATCAAATCATCAATGCGAGCATTTCTGCCCTTCATATTTTCCATTCAATGATTCATTCTCAAGATATCTCCCTGTTGGATCATCATTTGTTCCATAAGTTCCTGGATAGTAGGGGTACTAGAAGTACTTGAAGTAGAAGGAATATCCCTGGTCCTACTTCCAGACCTCCATCCAACATGAGATTCATAAGTCTTTATATTTGCAGGCTCAAAAGATTTTAGAGGTTCAATCCTCTCCTCATCTGCTCTATAATCTACTCCTGCCTGTTCACATAGTGTGAAGATCAGTGCAGGGTGTGCTAAACCACCAGTGGTCTCTCTTAAAGCAATAGATTGAGTGTTCTTATAAATAATAGAGCCTGCATTTATCCTCATCACTTGCTGGATACAGAAGTTTAAGATGTCTCTATCCTTTGTTACCTCACTATAATGGTTTGTTGGTATCATTCTTCAAAAAATAAAATAGTGTAAGGCCTTAGATACTACATTTAATTTAGAAAGAGGAAAGTTTACCATAACTCCATTCTTCACCTTCGAGATTCCTCTTCCATTAGTAAGAAAAGAACTAACCTCATCCAAGACCTCATTTGTAGTAGAAAATTATTTGTATTGGCAACTATACACATCTTTTAACTGATTAAATTCATTAATCTTTGTTGGAGTAAACTCTGCCATTTTTCCACGGACAAACACATAATCTTCAGAAGTCTTCTTAAAATTGGCATAGAACTCCATCACTACACCAATTACCACCTCGGTAGTAAAGTAGCAAAAATTCTCCCACTGCAGAGCATTGATTAATCTCTCGACTTCTCCTCCCAAATTTTTAAATCCTTGATCTGAAATCACTTTTTAGTTGTAAGTAGACTATTGAAGCAAACGTTGGCCTTGTAGTTTACAAACCTTTGATCATCAAAATCTACCTTTCTCTTTCCTTTGCTCATTCTAGGTGTCATGGTAAATCTATAAAAATTTGATAAAATCAAAATAAATTCCCAAAAATTTTGAAATTCACAATGTGGAACTTTTTAAACTTAAATCTACTAAGTAAGAGATCTTCACCAAAGGATTTTCTCAAAATCTTCAAAAAAATCACAAAATTATGGTTCTCAACAATGTAAGATAAATCTTTAGTGAAAATAAAAAATTTTGAGTTCAAAGTGTAGCTCTTACCTAGAGAAGATGAAATCCAAGCTTTGTTTGCTTAAAATCGCCTCTAATCCGAGCAATAGCAAAGCCTAGGTGCAAAAAACGGAGGTTGAAGGTGACTCAAACGTTAAAAAAGGCATTTTACTCTAAAAATCACAAATTTTAAGGGTGTTTGGGTCACTTCAGGTCGAGGGCGCTGTCGGCGCCCATGCCAGTGTCGTCGACGCCAGTGATAAAAAAATTCATATTTTGATTTTTTTTTAATTTCAATTTTCTCTTTATTTACACCAAAGTTTATTTAGTCTTTTTGGACACTAATTTTCATCTTAAAATAATTCACAAACAAACATTTTCACAAATAATACCAAACTAAATTTTATATATGAATATACACTTTTTACAAATACATTTTTCTAATCACTCTTCCACATTTTTCTATTTTCTTCATTCTCTTCTCCAAATATATTGAACTTCCAACTGCTAGTGGCATCAATGGTGTTGAAGCATGTGATGGATGATCCATGATAATATATAATGCTTCCTTTCCATTTCCTATATAATTACCATCAATAGGAATCATGGGCTCCCAAGGTAATAAAACATTTTCCAAACTTTCATATGGAACTTGAGATTGACTACAAAGTAGGAAAATTGTAGAAGGATGCCCAAGTTCCATTCATAATAATACCCATAACAGATTTGAAAATAATCAACCCTACATCAATGGGTTTTTTTGATTTGAATGCAATTGTTTAAAATGACACTTTCTTTTGTAACTCTACTAATCTTTATGGTAGGGAGTAGTTTTGTAGATATGAAGAAATGACATTGTTTTCAAATTGGATTAAGCAGTGAAGCAAAAAAACTAACGTATCCCTCATCTCTGATTTCCCAATTATCATGTTCATGCGTCAGAAAATTATATACATCTTGCAACATATCTTTCGTCGGGATAGAATTTTTATAATGACTTGGAATATTTTCTATCATATACAAATCATTATTCCGAGCTGGATTAAATGGTACAGCCTTACCTCGAACGAAGATGATTCCTTGAGTAATTCCATGTAAGTTAGCATAAAACTCCTTGACTATCGGCACTACAACTGCAGCGGTCGTGTAGCATAGAATTTTCCAACACCTCTGCATAATGATTTTCTCAATCTGCGAAATTAGATTACTCAATCCATGATTGACAAATCTTTTTCTCCTTGATAAGTCTCTTCTTTGTGATGACTTTGTTGTTAATCTCTACGCGTCAAAATTGATAAACTTTCATCTATTGAAAACTCCATACCTTGAAGTATTTCTGGAATGGGAAGCCATGGAATTTAAAATTAAGATGTTTTTTGACATCCAAGGCAGCTTTTAGGACTTTAAAAACACATATCGGAGGTTATTGAGGAGCGAAATCTCGCCAAAGTTTGCCAAAATCGCTCTACACGTGCGAAACTACTCGGGACAGCTTCAGTGCTCCCAATGGTGTTGTCGGCACCATGGTCCAATAGGCGAGCTCCGTTAGCGCCAGAGGCCAAATTAGCGTCTTTAATTTTTTTGTTCAATTTGATTCCAAATGTTCCTCCAATACCAATATTTGTCTTAATTTATGATATATAAAATTGTATAGGACTTAAAAGTACTATTATTTCCTAATACATAAACACACTTATTAAACAAAACACTAATATATAGATATATAGATTTATATATGGGTTACCTCCCACAAAGCGCTTGGTTTAACGTCGTCAGCCCGACGTACCATTTGCTTAGTTGGGTTGATTTAACATTAAAACTTCTTTAAATTGTGGTATGTGTCCTTCACAATAATGTTTCAATCGATGCTCATTAACTTTAAATATCTTTCTAGTTTTAGGATCCTTAATAACAGTTTCATAATGATAAAATTTAATTACTTTAAATGGTCCTAACTATCTGGATTTCAGTTTTCCTGGAAAAAATCTCAATCTTGTATTATATAATAAAACTTCTTATCTTGGTTCAAACTTCTTCTTAATAATCTTCCGTTCATGCCATATTTTCATTTTCTCTTTATAGATTTTTGCATTATCATATGCATCATTTCTAATCTCCTCAACTTCATTGAGTTGCAATAATCTTTTCTCACCAATATTTTTTAGATTAAAATTAAATTTCTTAGTAGCCTAAAATGCTTTATGTTTCAATTCTACTGGTAAGTGACATGTTTTTCTAAAAATAAGTTTGTATGAGGACATTCTTATAGGAGTCTTATAAGAAGTTTTGTATGCCCATAATGAGTATCTAATCTAGCAGACCAATTCAATTTATAGGGATTTACAGTTTTTTCTAAAATTCATTTTATTTCATGATTTAAGAATTCTGCTAGACCACTAGTTTGAGGATGATAAGCAGTTGAGAATCTATGTATTTTTTAATTCATTTATTCCATTTTATTTCACGATTTAATAATTCTCATATTTTTAATTAATTTTTTATTCTCTTATTTCTAAAATGGGATCCGCCATCAGTAATAATTACTCTCGGCATTTCATATCTTGTAAAAATATTTTTATTTAAAAATTTAGAAACACTCTCAGCAGCACATTTAGATACAGCAACAGCTTCAATCCATTTGGACATATAATGAACAACAAGTAATATATATAAGTTTCCAAATCAAGGTATAAATGGTCCTATAAAATCTAATCCCCACACATCAAAAATTTCAACTTCCAATGTGTAATTTAGAGGCATTTCATTTCTTCTAGAAATATTTCCTACTCGCTGACATCGTCACATGTTTTAATATATTTATTAACATCTCTAAAAAGAGTAGAACAATAAAATCCAGCTTGACAAAATTTTATATGTAGTTCTATTTGTTCCAAAATGTCCTCCAAATTCATAATCATGACATCTTTCAATTATTTGTTGAGTTTCTTCAATAAGACACACACCTTCTAATAATAAGAATCTTTACATTATTTATATAAATATGGGTCATCCCAAAAATAGAAATTTGAATCATATATAAATTTCTTTAATTTATTCTTTATATAAATATGGGTCATCCCAAAAATAGAATTTTGAATCATATATAAATTTCTGTAATTGTTGATTCTTAATATATGGTGGTAGAATATCACTTACAATATAATTTACTATATCGGCATACCATGGTATATTCATTTTATCAATATTATATAATTGTTCATCAGGGAAATTTTCTAAAATTTCATATGCAAAGTTAGTTAATATTTCTTTTTCTAGTCTAGAGAAAGGATCTGCTATTTGATTATCATTTTCTTTTCTATTAGCTACAATAAAATTGAACTCTTGCAATAGAAATATCCATCTAATTAATCTTGGTTTAACCTCATTCTTTAACATCAAGTATTTGATAGCAGAACGATTTGTATGCACTATACATTTGGTTTCAATTAAGTAAGGTCAAAATTTATCAAAGGCATAAACAATAGCTAATAACTCTCTTTCAGTAGTAGTGTAGTTATTAATATCTCTTTCAATAATTCAAATGCTTTAATGTATTCCTCAATAAATTCAAATTTTTTATCTTTTTCTAAAAGTTGGCATAATGTTTTAGTAATTTTTAATTTTTTTTTATGTAACGCATGTAGAAACCAGTATATCCTAGAAAACTTCTTACCACCCTGATCGTAGTCAGTGGTGGTAATTTTTCAATAACTTGAACTTTTGCAGGATCTACTTCCATGTCATTTTCAGAAATTTTATGCTCAAGTACAGTTCTTCTTGCAACCATAAATTGACATTTTTCCCAATTTAGTACAAGGTTGATTTTTTCACATAATTTCAGAACTTTTTCTAAATTATTTAAGCATAATTCAAATAAAGTCCCGAACATAGAGAAGTCATCCATAATTACTTCCATTTCATGTTCAATTAAATTACTAAATATTGACATCATACATCTTTAAAATGTCGCAGGTGCATTGCATAATCCAAAATGCATTATATGAAAAGCAAATGTTCCATAAGGGCTTGTAAATGTTGTCTTTTCTTGATTCACATGAGCAATTGAAATTTGATGATAATCTGTATATCCATCTAAAAAGTAGTAATATTTGTTTCCAGCAAATCTATCGAACATTTGGTCTAGAAAGGGTAAGGGAAAGTGATCTTTCCTGGTGGCCATGTTTAATTTTCTATAGTCTATACAAATTTGCCAACCAGTAACTTGTCTTGTTGGAATTAATTCATTTTTCTCATTTACTTCAATAGTCACTCCTCTTTTCTTTAGAACACAGTAAATTGGGTTTACCCAAACACTATCTGAAATAGGATATATAATTCCAGCATCTAACCATTTTAAATTTTATTTTTTAAGAACTTCTTTCATTATTGGGTTTAATCTCCTTTAAGGATCAGCTTTAGGTTTGTATTATCCATATAATAAAATTCTGCGCAAATAAATTGAAGTACTTATTCCTTTAATATCTGCTGAAGTCCATCCAAAAGCCTTTTTATATCTTTTTAACATTTCTATTAATTGTTGTTCTTGAATTTCAGTTAAATTAGAAGATACAATAACAAGAAATATAGATGAATCTCCTAAAAACACGTATTTTAAGTGGGCAGGTAATACTTTCAGTTCAAGTTCAGGTGGTTTAATACTTGAAGGAATAAGACTTTTATTATCAATTTCCAAGAAATCTAAAGTTTCAAATTTGTCCTCAACATAATCTAAATTTTCTTCTTTTATTTCATCTGTATTCTCACTAAATTCTTCTTGCTTAAATTTTTCTTCAAACTCTTTCTTAAATTGCTCTTTACTTAGATAATCGGTAACTTCCATCCTAAAACATTCATTTTCTTTTTCTATTGCAAGGTATTTCATAGCTTTTGCAATATTAAATGTTATTTCTTGATCATTAACTCTCATTATTACTTCTTCTTTTTGCACATCTATCAAAGCTCTCCTTGTTGTAAGAAATGGTCTCCCCAAAATAATAAGAATGTTTTTATCTTTCTCCATATCTAATACTATAAAGTCTATAGGAAAAATAAATTTATCTACTTTTACTAATACATCTTTTATAACTCCTTTAGGATAGGTTATTGATCGATCACCTAACTGAAGAGTTACGATAGTAGGGGAAATCTCTCCTAAATCTAAACGTTTAAAAATTGATAGAGGCATAAGATTGATACTCGTTCCTAAATCACATAAAGCTTTTCCATAAAACTTTTCACCAATTGCACAAGGTATAGTAAAACTACCAGTATCTTTTAATTTTTCAAGAAGCTTTATCTGGATAATAGCGCTACACTCTTCACTAAGTGCAACAGTCTCATGATCTGCAAACTTCCTTTTTTTGTTTAATATAGTTTTCATAAATTTCACATAACATGACATTTGTTCCAAAGCCTCATTAAAATGAATGTTTATCATTAACTTTTTAAGGATTTCCAAAAATTTTGTAAATTATTTGTCTTTATTCTTCTACTTTAGTCTTTGAGGAAATAGAGGTAATGGTTTTTTTAAAGAAACTTGTGTTTGATAATTTTATTATGGCCACTTCCTATCTCTTCCTTCTCCTCATCAACTTTAGTTTTTCTTTGGATTTTTGTTTCAATTTATTTTCCACTTTGTAATTGAATTGCTTTAATTTACTCCTTATTTTGATCTTTGGGATTAACTTCCACAGTTGGGATTAACTTCCACAGTACTCGGAAAATTTTCTGAAGGTCTATTACTAAGTGCAGTAGCAATATGTCCTAATTGATTTTCAATATTTTTAATAGAAGCCCCTTGATTTTGTATTTGATTTCTCATATTCAACATTACCTCTTCCATTGTTAACGTCTTTTCCTTAACTTGTGGGTTAGGGTTAGAGTTAAATCCAGGAGGATAATAAGGTCGATAAATAGGATTTTCTTGGTTAATTAAATTTCTTGAGGGGTTCATTGAATTGTTATAATTATTCTAACTAAAATTAGGGTTATTTTTCCATCCATGGTTGAAATAGTTAGAATAGGGATTGTTATTTTGATTATTAATAGCATTCAAAGTTTCATAAGATGATTGAGTATCAATTATCTATCCTAGCAAATTTTCTTCTAATACTGAAGGTATTTGAGAATAGTTCACTCCAATTTGATCAATCTTTTTCGATATAGCAACAATTTGAGATGCTAAATAAGAAATTGCATCAGATTCATGAATACTAGCTACTCTCTTAAGATTTACCCATTCAGAGGGCCATTGAAAATTGTTAGTAGCCATTTCTTACATTAAAGAGTATGTTTCATTAAAAGGTTTCGACATTAAAGATCCTCTTGCAGCAGCATCTATAATAGATCTAAGAGATCCTACTAATCTATTGTAAAAATTTTAAATTATTAAACAATTTGATAAAGCATGTTGTGGGCATTTTCTAAGGAGAACCTTAGATCTTTCCCAGGCTTCCTATATCTATTCCCCTTTAAACTGACAAAAAGATGTAATATCATTTCTAAGCTTAGCAATTTTCGATACTGGAAAATATTTAGCCAAGAATTTTTGTGATAGTTCTCCTCAAGTTCTAATGGATCTAGGTGCTAATGAATTTTACCAAGCTTTAGCTTTATCCCTTAATGAAAAAGGAAAAAGTTTAAGCCTAAAAACATCATTAGACACTCCGTCATATTTAAAAGTAGCACATATTTCAAGAAAACTAGCAAGATGTAAGTTAGGATCTTCAATAGGTGTTCCTCCAAACTGATTATTTTGCACCATTTAGATAATAGCAGGTTTAAGCTCAAATGAATTAGCATCAACATTAGGATTTTGAATAGTTAAGTGAAGTTCATCTCTTTTTGAATTAGCATAACCTTTTAAAGGTCTTTATTGATTTTCATTTATTTGATTATCTAAGTTATTCTCCATTACGTTCAAATTTCTTTTTGTTTTCAAATTTTTCTAATAGTATGTTCTAATTCTGAATAGTAAGGTAAAGATCCAATATTTCGTATAAACAAATATAATAAGCAAAGAAAAATTTCTTTAAAATATAGTTATATCTATATTTTTTGATATATTTTTTTAAATCTTTGTTGAAATTTTGTATATTTTTGTCTCTAAATTTCTTAATTTACCAAATCTATTTAAATTACTATTACCTTCCCTGACAACGACGCCAAAAACTTGATCTCGACTGAAATATAGTTGTGTAAAATTTATAAAGTTGACTCCGCTTTACAACGGTGCCAAAAAATGATATGGTATTTTATTAATAATAACTTTAAGCCATAAGATTGAGATTCTACGCAAGTATAAGTATCATTATCAAGTAATATAAGACTTTTGTTTAAGTCCCAAATATCGATCCCACGGGAAAGATTTAAAATTGAAATGATAAATTAACTAGGGAATTCTCATAAATTAAATGAAATATTTGTCACTAATTTTGAATGTATAAGATACTAACAAAACTAAATGATTAACTACTAGAAAAATTTAAATGCAGAGTTTAAAACAGTAACTACTAAACTATGTTTATGTGGTGATGTTTTCTTATATGAAAAAATATCTTTCCCACTATAATGAGCTTTTTGGTGAAATGAGATGAGATAAATGGTTTAAATTTGTATTGTTAAATAGGAGCAATTTTAATTATCTACCCTGATTCAGTGTTATAGAAAATCATTGGATAATCAATCTTAGGTTTAGTCCCTAAATTCGTGGCTAGGGTAGGAGGATACTGGCTCCCACTCCAAAGCTCCCACTTCCCTTCCCTTCCCTTGAAGGTTAACTCTCACTTTAGTTTTTAAACACTAAGATCGAATTAAGGATTTTCAGTCTGTCACCCTAAAAATATCTCCAATTCTACACCCAACAAAGCATATTTCCCTATTTTTTCACTTAATTCCATGAACGAAACACTCCTTCATGGTCTTAAATGTGATTCTCACTCTATTATAGAACTCATACTCCATTTTACGGATCATATATTTCATAACATATTTTAACAATTCAATTGGCCAGATTGAAAAGTAAATTAAGAGTGAAGTTGAAAAACCATAACAATTTATTTTAAATTTTAATATTGGCATATCCAAATTATCTCTTCATTTCACCATATCTCAGAGTAGGAAGAAAGATAAAGGAAACTACTCAGACTTCATGAGAAAGATACAATAAAACATAAATTTCATATATAAAATAAAGTTCATACAACAATAATAAACAAACAACACTTATCAAAAACTCATTCTCAAAGCAAATCCATTGTAGCCTCTCTTAGGAAATGTAGGAAAAAAAATTTCTCACTTCTCTTCCTCTCCAACACTTCTTAGAGAAGAATTCACACTTAAAACCACCATAAAAACTCAAAACTATAAATATAATAACTAACTAATGGTGTGGAATGGCGTGGAATGTAGGTGTGTGAAGAGAAAAACTGAAATGAGTGGAAGAACGTGAAATGGTGCAAGGGGGAGTTCTGATAAAATTTCAACCCTAAATAGATTCTAGATCAGTTCTCCAATAGGTGCATCCAAAAACTCTTCAAAAAGAGTCCAAATTTGTCTAATCATCTAGAAACGGGGTCTGCATTCCAAGTTTGGCACCATCGATACTGAATATTTTTTAAAATTCTCCATTTTGACTCCAAATTTCATCTTTTTTTCTTCTTTTTTGTTCCAAGTCCTAAAATTCATTAACCTGTAATAAAACATAAAATATGGGTCTACAAAAGCATATATTTTTGATGTATCACTGCGCTTCTCTGTGGGATTGATACTAGAATTTTAAAGAAAGCTTTGTATTACTTGAAGCAATATGTGTACTTGCGTAGAAGCCCTAATGTGTTGCCAATTTTATATAATTTATATAACATTTAAATTTTGCACATTAAATACTTAATATAAATTGGGTCAAGATTTTGGCCATATTTTTGAAAGCTAAATTATTGCGTAATTTCAAAATGGGTCAAATTTTTTGCACTATTTTTGGGGATATAAATTGACATAATACATGCAGAAAAACACCACACACCAGTGGCCCATCAAGTTTTTGGCACCGTTGTCGGGAAGCTTTGGTAAGAATTTTAGGAGAATTTTAGTTAAACCTGTAAGACTTAGATTTGAAGTTTATAGTATTATTATATAGTGTGTTTAATTATTGTGTGTTTAATTTAAATAAAATCCAAAATACAAAAAATATTTTTGATAACTATCAGTTATCTTTAGATTTGTATGTGAAGTTCAAGAGCTGTAGAACTTGAATTTTGCGAGTAAAATTTGGAGAGAACTTTTGGGAGAGATTTAAAAAGACTCCAGGAATTTAATGTAGAAATGGAGGATCAATGATATAATGAATATTCAAATTTGGATTATAATGCTAGTAGCTTTGAAAGAGTAAACCCAAGAGAGTGGCAAATTTTCAAGAAGATATGCTTACAATTTTAATTTCTTAGGTTGTAGATATTGAGAGGAATTTGGATCAATACATAGAAAGATATGGCCATGAAATACATAATTCTTATTCCAATTATTACAATCCAGGTTGGGAAAATCATTTTAATTTTAACAGGAATAATAATTTTGGAGAAGACCAATTTTGGAAAGATAATCAATTTAATCAGAAATCTAGTTGAAATAATCATGGCTATTATAATAATGAATGTTCTTTTCCTCATAATTTTAACTTTAACCCATAGAATGAGGAGAATGATTTATGAGGAGAGGTTATTCAAATGGAGAGTGAACTAGAGTGTCAAGGGACCGCAATAAGAAATATGGAAAACCAATCGGGGCATATTATTAACTCAATTAATAATCATCCTCAATCTAACTCCAACCCACAGGATGAGGCGAATGAATTAATGTTACAAGAGGTTATGATTAAAATTGTGAGATAGTTGGAAAGCAAGAGGTTGCAATAAGAAATATAGAAAACCAACTAGGGCAGATTATTAATGCAATTAACAGTTACTCCCTAGAAATTTTACCTAGTGACTCTGAGATAAACCCTAAGGAGATGAATGATGAGCAATATAAAATTATTGAACTAATATTTAGAAGAGAATTTGAGGATATGTTTCAAAAGAACTTTGAGAGGAGAGATGAGGATAAGGAGATTAAAAAACCAATGGAAAAAATTCTTAAGGAATTAGAAAAACCTATTTCCTCAATTAAGATAAATATAGAAAGACCACCTCTATCATTTACTCAATACTAAGGGAAAGATTTGAAAGACAATTTTACTCAGTACCTAGGAGAATTTGATCCAAAATTTGAATTATCTAAAGAGAATCCGATCCAATTTTTGGGAGATCATGAAGTATCTTATAAAGATTTATTTCTTATAAAATTTAAGGATGATATTAATATGAAAATTGAGCAAATCAATAGAAGATATTGAATCTAGAAAGAAATATGAGGAACAAGGATATGAATCAATCTGACAAGGAAGAGCTGAAAGAAGAATTTAATTTTGAGGAATTTGTAGGAATCCATAGATATGGAAAAGATTAGATGATTGATCAAGGATTACTTAAATGGAATTTTGATTCAGGTGAATTCATTTATCGGGCTGACGACGTTAAACAGAGCGCTTTATGAGAGGCAACCCATAGTTACCAGTGTGGTTTGATTTAGTGTGCTAAAGAGTCATGATTGTCAGTGTTGTATTGTGTTTGCTTTAGTGTGGATTGATTAGTTTGATTGATGATTGGAAGATGTTTGGATTGTTAGTAGTTTGATTAGATATTTATGTATTATGAGGGAGGTGAATTCTTAACTTCTTATTACGGTTAGACTTGTATGTTCTCTTGTAGTAGTTAGATTGATGAGTCCACTACGACTCGGGTCTCACCTGGACTTGACTATTACAAGAGACATTATGAATTTTAACAGTGAAAATTCCATCTCAATTTTGTTACATCTTTTCTCTGACATTTTTTTTTCATTTGATAGGAGTAGCTAACCTATTTGATAAGTAAAATGTAGATGATTTTATACTATCCTTATAACTATTAGAGGTGCTTAATTAATGAGATATGGTGACACCTAAGATTGGTGTTCATAACCCAATATATCATGGGTAATCTTATCTTTGGGATAAGAATCTATTAAAATCATTTTAAATACCCAATATATTTGTGTAGTGATTTTGTTAGAAATTTGAAGTAAGTTAGTGAGATGCAATGAGTTAAAGGAAGAATTGACCTCATTTATCATGTGTGTTTGTGTTTGTGTTTGTGTTATAATAATATAAAGATTTGAAGAACACATAAATATATTTATTCCTATGCTGATAACAGTTTTGCTTGTTAGACCTTTCTTTCCATTTTATCGAGCATGTTTTAGTTTAAACTTACTTTCTATTGCATGTTGTTCTGTCCTGATGAATACTTGTAGATGTTTGTGATAAATAGAATTTCTAAACTATTTCTCTTTCGGCGTATATTTTATATATTAAATGTTATACATGTTTAAAATCAAGTTTGGGGGTAGCATGTTTTAGGCCAGATTTACTTTCTCCTACAATCATTCTATCCTGATTATATACGTATATGAATTTGATAGGATGTTGTAGTAGTTAGTAGATTCAACTTTTACTTTTTCTTCCTGTTACATTTTATGGAATTAAGTGCAAAATTATTTAAAAATTTGAGTTTGGGGGAAAGAAAATTTTCTTTTAAAAAGAAGTAAACTAAATTTTATTTGTCGTCAATTAACTATTTTTTAAAAATAAATTTAACAAGATCATGGATATTAGAGTTTAATTTTAAATGATTATATTTATGTTTGTAAATATTATGGTAAATTTAGGTAAAAAGTTTTAATAGCAAAGGTCAATTCTAAAATTAAAGATATTTGGTATGAAAAGCTAAGATTATTTTTTCTATTTAAAGTAAAGGAAATTGTACTTTTGAAGTATTAAGAATCTTAGAGTTTCAAGTAAGAAGAAAAGAATGACAATTTATGAAAAATCATCAAAACTAAGATAAATTTATAAAGTAAAGAATGGTAAGGAGTTTTGACTTTAAGAAGTGGATAGTGAAGCTTAAAATTATTAAAGGCTATCCAGATATAGTAATCCTCACTTGCAAAAGAAAATAAAATAAAAGAAAGGATTGAAAGGAACCTGAATAAGAAAAAGGGAAGAAAAGAAAAAGAAATAAAAAAGAAAAATTAAAAAAAAAAATTCAGGAGAAGCTTGAGGAGATGCCTAATAAAAAATTAGCTTCACTTGAATCAACTTGAGGAAAAGGCTTTATTACCTTTTCTAATTTTGTATTGGCATATTAGTATCATTACTAGTAAAGTTTTTAGAAAGTTCTTTTCATATGAATGTTCTAAGTATATTTGATATAACAAATTACAGTTCTTCTTGAAATGAATGGAGATTCAGAAATTTTAGATTTGATTACTAAGTATTCTTATACTTATAGTTTTAATCTAAGTTATTAAAAGTTTTTCTTAAATTATACTATTTTATTTATTAAACTAAAATATACAAGTTTATAAGTTAATCTCTATCCTAAGTCATATTTTTATGTAGTAAAAGGGTTACTTGAGGACAAGTAACATTTAAGTTTAGGGATTTTGATATGCCTAAAAATTACCTACTTTTCATATATATTTTATGCTAAATTTTAAATATTTTTTATGATATTACACATTAAAGGAAGGTATTTTGTATATTTTTTATTCCAAGTACAAGAAATAAACTTTTGGAGAACATGAAGCAAAAATGGTGCAATTTAGAGTAAAAACGAGCAAGAAAGAAGATTCTGACTTGACACATTTCGATATGTATTTCTATGCTCAATATACTTTACATTTCTCAAATGTTTTTGAATGAAATTACACTTTAAAGAAGTTTGTTTTCATGTTTATTTTGTAGGTATATATATTAGGAGCAAAACGCAATTGAAATGGGGCAAAACTGAGCTAAAACTAGGCAAAAGGGTGGCGCATGATGCACAAAAAACCAGAGAACTTGCACATGATGTGCCAAATTTGCCACAAGATGCGCTAGAGATGACTTTTTTTAGATTAAGGTGATTAGAGATGAACTTTGGGTGAATTTTCAAAGGGACACTTGTTCTAAACACCCCTTAGAGTGATTTAATGCATCTAGACACTTTGAGAGGTTCTTTTATGAAAGGATATGTCTCTTGGATCAATGGACATGTATTTTGAATTCAAAAGAGTTAACTCTTAGATATAATTTTAGAGGCAATTTTGAATTATTTTTGGAGGGAGGCAGCCTTTTATAAAAGAGAAGGAAGTCTAGGGCTTGAAGAGGAGTTGGTGGTGTGTGTGTGTGTGTGGCATGAGAGTGAGAAGAAGGAAAGGGAAAGAGAGAGAGAGAGAGAGAAAGTAGAGGGCATGAAGATTTTCTTCAAGGATTGTAAGAGGTGAGGGAAGGTGCGAATTTTCTTCTTCATTACACTTCTAAGAGAGAACTGAGAGTGCTTGTAAAGAGAGAAAGACTTGGAGAGAACTTCTAGAGATTTGCTAGGGAAGGATTGAGAGATAAGTTGTGTCTTTTATTTCTTTATTTTATAAACTTGTTTTTACATATAAAATCCGTGTTCTTTTGTATCCTTTTCAAGAATTCTGAGTAGTCTTCTTTGTCTTTCTCCCTACTTTAAGATATTATTTTGTGAAGAATTGATTTTGTTTTATATATTTTCAAAATCTTGATAATTTGTCACGATTCAAACTTTGATCTTCATTTACTTTTTAATTTGGCCAATTTAAATGTTAAATTGTGTTGAGAAACATATGTTCTGAAAGGGCTATGATTTCTACAACATAGTGAGAATCACATTTGATTCCATGAGAGAGTTTTCATCCATGGAGTTGGGTGTAATAAATAAGGAAAGATACTTTGTTGGATGCAAAATTAGAGATCTTAAGTTGACAGATTAAAATCCCCAATTTAGTCCAGTTGATTGGAAACAAATGTGAGATTGTTAGCCCTCAGGTGAGGGAGTAGCGGGAGCTCTGGTGTGACAGTCGGTGTCCTCCCAGCTTAACTAAGAAATTAGGGACCAAACATTGGATTATTCAATGTTCTTTATGTACTCAGAAGAGGGTAAAGAATAGGATTGCTCCTATTTGGCACAAAACAATTTTTATATATTTCAAATTGATTTTAATCTCTTCACAATCCATATACTCATTGTAAAGGGGAAGGATGCTTTCTTAAATTTGAACTCTTTGTCACAAAATTTTTTTTAGTCTTAGTAAATTTAATTTTGAAGTTTAGTAAACTTAGTTCCTGCTGACCTCATTTTTGGTTGAGGTTTAGTTTTTCCTCTTTAGTAGCCTAGGGTCTAGCCATAGGACTTTTTCTGTTGACTATTCCTAGAAAACTAGACATGGAACCCTCACCATTAGAAATTCCAAACTCTTCTCCACTCAACTTGAAGTTCCACATATTGCTCTCAACCTCTAAATACTTAGTAGGTGGGGTCACTGTGGGGGAAACTTAAGATGAGTCACCCTTAGGATTGCTGGACCTTAGGGTTGACCTTGGGTGTTTATCTGGAGCTAAGGCACTCACTACACTTATCTGTACCCACAATCACTCACAATCCTGAACTCAAATTTCTAGCCTAGATCCCTTGATCTTTTGGGATACTCATGTAGATGGTCTCCTAAACCTACTAGCCCTAGGGCTATGGTTTAGCAAGACCACTATGTAGAAGACCCAAAATGGGGTTTCCATTGGTCCATGGCTTATTGGTGATGGTTGGTATCTCAACTCTACCAAAATACTCATCTTGGCCTTTAACCCCTAAAACACCCCCAAATTACCAAAATACCCCTCCATAGCTCAAAATCCCAAAAACTCCAAAAATTCCCAGAAAATCCCAATAAATCCAAAATATTCCCAATTTAGTTTCTCTCAACTATCACATGACCCAATTTGGCCAATTTGACCATCTTTAACCAAAATCCCCAAATTGCCCTTAGATACAAATTTGCCCAAATCTAACTCAAATGTCCATCAATTTGATCTCAATTCACCCTAATTTCAATCCTAAACTCAAATTCACTTTTTATATTACCAAAATAAACCAAATACAAGCTCAATTGGTCCATGATTTGAGCCCAATTTTGATTTGGGTCAGAACCCCATTTTTGACATGTCGACCTAATCTCACCAAACTAAACCCATAGCCTAGTCAATTGGCCTCAATTAATGTTGAAAAATATTTATAACATTCCTATGCATCAAAATCAACCATCAATTGGCCTTGGTGAAGTTCAAATCTATTTGATTTTGGCCTAAATAAACAATTCCCAAATTTAGCCCCAAATTGGCTAAGTCCCCAAATTTCACCCAATTGATTGCCTTAACCTCCAAATTGGCATACAATTCATGTTGGAAACTCTTCATTAGGTCCCTATTGACCATTTATAACAATTAATTTGGACTTAGCCCAAGGTTAACCCAAGCTAGACCCAAGCCTAGCCCAACATGCCCAAATTGATTAAAGTTCAAAATTCCCTCAAATTGACCGTTCAATTGAGTTCAAAACCACTTTCATCCTTCACTAAAGTTGTTCCTTATGATCATCTACACCAAATGAAACAATTATTTGGGCTAATTGACAAGGCTAACCTAGCCCAAACCCAAGTTTTAGTCATTTGCGCCCACTTGGACCGATACACTAAATGTGACCTAACCACCATAAAGCCACCAAATTAACTGCACCACAGCCATTAGTTGGACTTAGTGACCAGTCCAAACACCATGAAACCACATAAATCAAGAATGGACCAAATTTCCCCCAAATTAAGGGATCTTATTTCCAAAAATGCACATGCTTAAGATATCTTTACCAAATCAAAGCACATTTGCATTAAATTGTTGTGATGGATTCCTCTGGGTTCCCTCAGCTCCTAGCCACCTCCCCCTGGCCGGCCGGCTAGCCTAGTGGC
>JXCR01127847.1:190052-210930 GCA_002079205.1 Phalaenopsis hybrid cultivar
AATCATGAACACTTAAAGCTTAACCCTTTTTCAAAACTAATTAAGACACTCACCTAGGCCCTAAGGGCTTAGTGGTGACTTAGGCTAAATCAAAAATTGATTAAACAAAGATTAGAGAAATAAACAAAATCAAACACCATTGAAACACCACTAAGCCCAATTAGGATTAAAATTTGGCTAAGTGTTCAAATTACACTAACTTGCCCCTTAAAGGGTCTTCACCCACATAATTCTTAAATTGAATGACAAATGATAATTACCCCTTTCTTAGGGATAATTGAGACATCAATGTTCACTGTGTAGTAAGGATATTTACAGGATGAACCATTAAGTAACATAATGAGTTTAAATGGACTTGAGGCTTTTCACCAGTTGGTGAGAGGGAGGCATGGACCTGCTTCCCCTCCTAACTTGTTGGATACCTCAGAGGCCTATTAAACTTAATATTTATTTGCTCAATGGAATCATCCTTAATTAAAATTTGTAAGGACTTACCAAGATATGACATAGGGTTAGGAAAATTACCAAATATTTACCTTTCCTGCTCTTCATAAACTGCCTTAACATGCATTTTAAGTTTTAGGTGGTGGAACGAGAAGACTCGCCGGGTACGCTTTTACAGTTTATAGTACCGTTTTCCTTCTGCCTCTTCCTTACATGTTTCATGCTTGCATTTACCTACATAAACATGCATGTTATCCGTAACCCAAAATCAAAATTAAAAATCAACCAAGATAAAATTCACCGCCATAACATGCAAAATGTAAAACAACTCAAAATTTAATCACAAACATCACATAAAACTACAACTTCAACCAAATTAAGATGTCTCGATCAGATGATCGGGAATCCCTCGGAGGAGGTAACCTACGGTTGCTAACGAGGCTTCCTACGATTTAAATGAAATTATGGAACTCATTTAGTTGGGTTTGATAAGTTCTTTTGGACTAAGTGAATCTAATTGAAAATAGTGATGTCGGAACGAGGGAACCGTAAGATCCTAACCGACGTTGCTCTAATCAACTTTAATAGGCCCTCATAAAATTTAAAGAACTTCAACCATAAGGCCACCTGATTTGATATTATAACTTGACCATACCCCCATAAAATTTAAAGAACTTCAACCATAGGGCCACCTGATTTGATATTATAACTTGACACCACTAAGAATTAAAGAACTTCAACCATAGGGCCACCTGATTTGACATTATAACTTGACACACTAGATAACTATACTCGTCGCGGTAAGGAGCTTGGAGCTAGCTTGGTGGGCAGCACGACCATCTTCAACAGCAAAATCTTTCTTCCGGCAAGAGCTTGGAGCTAGCTTGGTGGGCAGCACGACCATCTTCAACAGCAAAACCTGTCTTCCATTGTGGCAAGCAGCTTGGAGCTAGCTTGGTGGGCAGCACGACCATCTTCAACAGCAAAACCTATCTTCACCAGATTCCTTCCTTAGACTAAAACAACAAAGCCATAGGACTTCGAGGTTGCTTGCTTATGCAACGTAAATCCTCACCTTATAAAGCCATAAGACTTCGAGGTTGCTTGCTTATGCAACGTAAATCCTCACCTTATCTTTAGGCTAAATACATAGGACTTCGAGGTTGCTTGCTTATGCAACGTAAATCCTCACCTTATCTTTAGGCTTTTGTGTAGCCCTGCTATACAATATAAGCCCTAACTCATCTTAGGATTCCGAGGTTATCATTTGTCACGACCTAAATCCTCACATCTTTCAGGCTATTTGGGACTTTGAGGTTGCTTGCTTATGCAACGTAAATCCTCACCTTATCTTTAGGCCTTTGTATCCTGCTATATAATATAAGCCCTAACTCGTCTTAGGATTCTGAAGTTGTCGTTTGTCACGACCTAGTGTTATACAATATAAGCCCTAACTCGTCTTAGGATTCCGAGGTTGTCGTTTGTAACGACCTAACCTCGAGGTTGCTTTCTTATGCAACGTAAATCCTCACCTTATCTTTAGGCCTTTGCATAGCCCTTTTTTCTTGCTTATGCAACGTAAATCCTCACCTTATCTTTAGGCCTTTGCATAGCCCTGCTATTAATATAAGCCCTAACTCGTCTTAGGAATTTGAGGTTGTCATTTGACTTGATCTAAATCCTCACATCTTCCAGGCTCTTTGTGTGATCATTTCACAAGAATGTGAGCCCTAACTAATAAAATTGGCAGGATGAAACACCCAAATATTTCTGCTCAAAGCTAAAGCCAAACATTAGGATAGCTTGGAAAGTCACCGAGGCTCTCCTCTAGATCCATGACACCCTCTAGTCCTTCTTCCTTTCGATTCTACAATAAAAAATGTTCCAAATTTGAATTAATCCCCTTGCACACCTCCATGTCTGATTTCGTTAAAGAGTCTTACCCTTTGAAATTCCTTGAAGATAATTTTTCTTGATTTTTATCGAGANCAATCAACCTTAATATGCCCTCTATAAAATTTAAAGAACTTCAATCATAGAGCCACCTGATTTGACATTATAACTTGACACACTAAATAACTCAGACTTGTCGCGGCAGGAGCTTGGAGCTAGTATGGTGGGCAGCACAGCCATCTTCAAACAACAACATCTGTCTTCCCCAGCTAAACCAATCTTCCTTCCTTAGACTTAAACAACAAAGCCATAGGACTTTGAGGTTGCTTTCTTATGCAACATAAATCTTCACCTTATCTTTAGGCCTTTGCATAGCCCTGCTATACAATATAAGCCCTAACTCGTCTTAGGATTCCGAGGTTGTCATTTGTCACGACCTAAACTCTCACATCTTCCAGGCTATTTTTATGATCATTTCGCACAAATGTAAGCCCTAACTAATAAAATTGGCAGGATGAAACACCTAAATATTTCTCCTCAACCTGAAGCCAAACATTAGGATAGCTTCGGAAGTCACTGAGGTTCTCCTCTGGATCCATGACATCCCCTAGCTCTTCTTCCTTTGGATTCGATAGCTTGGGAAGTCACCGGGGTTCTCCTCTGGATCCATCACATCCCCTAGTTCCTCCTCCTTTGGATTTCACAACAAAATGTTCCAAATTTGAATCAATCCCCTTTCACACCTCTATGTCTGATTTCATTGAAGAGCCCTACCCTTTGAAATTCCATGAAGATAATATTTCTTGATTTTTATCGAGAGTCTTCTTAGGTGGCTTTGGTCNTGGCTGTCAAACTAAGTGTTGAAATTTCCTTAAAGAGGCCTCTCCAAACTTCACACAGAGCTTCCTTAAGATTCCCTCAAGGCATTCCAACCATTTTCCCTCACCCACTCCCATTGCCGAAGCTCAATTTTGAGCTTAAAACCTTGCTGGAAATCAGAACAGAACCCAATACACCTCCACAGTCCATCAAACACAAATTAACTTCACCCACACCTTCACAGCAGTGAAAGCAGTTAAAGCCCCATCAAATCCCCCTTCCACAGAGCCTCTACCATAGCTCTAGACCAACACCTGAAACCCTATCAAATCCCCCTTCAACAGAGCCTCTACCATAGCTCTAGACCAACACCTGAAATCGAGCTTGGGTCGAATTCATACTTAGGCCTTACACCAAGACCAAGGACTCAATTCCTAGCCTCCTTGGACCCCAATAAACATGACGAGCACCTCTGATTAAAGCCTCCCTTCTCAGAGCAAAGGTATAAAGCTTCTCCTCCTCCCGAGCTCATTTTGATTCTCCATTTACTTAAGCTTGATTTCATGGTACATTAACCGTATGGATGTGTTCGTCTCACATAGAGGAGTCCATAGGATCAAACCCGAAGTGATTTTGTTGAGTCTAGGCTGAGATCATATGGTTTTAATGTGGACGGGCACGGGATCATTCTATCGGGGACGATGACGGGGAGTCGTTCGATCAAGCGTGTATTAAACGGACGAGGGAGATCGAGTCGTACAGTGCTTCGGGACATAAACAGCGGGTCGAGTCATTAAGCTACGTGGTCGGCGGCGTCCAACCAGAGTGCGCCACACATGCCTTCGGAGCTGCTTAGGATATAGTCAGCACGCGCTGTTTAAATAGATAAATAGGGCTTTTTCTTATTTATTTAAATACCCTTAACTTAAATAACTTTGTGTAGAAAAATCACAAAAATAAAATAAAAATACCCTCTTGCTCAGTGAATAGTTTTGTGTAGAAAAATCACAAAAATAAAATAAAAATACCCTCTTGCTCAGTGAATAGATGAGAATTTGTGTAGAAAAATCACAAAAATAAAATAAAAATACCCTCTTGCTCAGTGAATAGAGGAAAAATGTAGAAAAATCACAAAAATAAAATAAAAATACCCTCTTGCTCAGTGAACAGGGAAAACAATGTGGATAAATTTCAAGTCCATTTGATGCATATTTTATTTTTAATTAATTAAACATTGTTTGGGAGAATTTGATTCTCCATGCATATTAGCACATCACCTTGGCTTGGAATTTCGACATGTTGTAGCCTCTATCAGGGAAAGTATTCTCTGATTTTTCCAAAGTCAGAGGAGGTTCCTATACAGAGACNTTCTTCACTGTGATTTATGATCCAGGGAACTCATCATAAAAATTTCAAAATATTTTGAGTTCATTTGACACCTTAAGTTGATTTTTAAAGATAGTCATCAAAGTTTCAAAATATTTTGAGTTCATTTAATAACTTAAATTGATTTTTAAAGATAAATTTATGATCTAGAGAACTCACTATAAAAAGTTCAAAATATTTTGAGTTCATTTGATAACTTAAGTTGATTTTTAAAGATAAATATCCACTCTTAACACTTGAATGATTTTTTAAAAATCAAAATATAACTCAAAAAATTATGAAACTTAGTTTGACTTTTAACACTTAAACGATTTTTAAAAATAAAAATAAAACTAAAAAAATTATGAAACTTAGTTTTTTGAGTTCTCTGTGATCAGGGGTATTTTTTAAAAATAAAATGATATTTAAAATAAAAACTTGATTTTTAGCCTATTTTAAATATTTAAATAATTAAAAATTCATAAAAATCACAAAAAAAATAAAACTCATGGAAATATTCTAAATTGCTTCTTTATCACTTAGGGACAATTATAATATTTTTCCTAATTTTCTAAATAAAGATATTTAATTTCAAAACTTAAAAATAATCTTTAAAGGCTAAAAATGAGTTTTTTTTTTACTAAAAGAATTCCAATAAATCAAAGAAAAATAAAAAAAAATATAAAATTTTCTCCTCTAGGTTCTCTGACCTTAGAGAGATTTTTCAAAAATACAAAACTTAATTTTCACCACTTAAAATATTTTATTTTTATTAATACCCGAATTTAAAATAATTCTAATAAATCACAAAAAATTCAAAAAATCATGAAATTTTGTCCAAAGGCTTAAATGGGCTAGTTCTACCTCCAATAAAAATTTAAGGGATTATAATTTGCCTTGGTCAAGTTAGGAATTTTCTTTGAAAAATCCTATTTTTGCATGAAAATAATTAATTAAATTAAATTAAATTTTGAAAAATCACATTTTCTCCTTTGATGTCTTAATTGCCCATGAATGAGGTAGGATAAAAATTTCAAAGTCATTTGAATTGAATTTGACAAATTATGAAGTGTTAGAGCCTTAGGGGCAAATGTGTAATTTAGGAAATCTTGCCTTAATTAAGATTTAGGCCTAATACAAAGAGGGGAATGGGTAACCTCTGATCTTAATCAATTTATTTGATGCTTGAAACAAAAGGGGTTTAACTGGTAGAAACCAATCTCACTTTCTTAATTAAGATTAATAAATTTCTAAATTATTAAAATTTGGAAGTTTATTAAAATTAAATGATCCTGGACTTAGGGGTATGACTTTTGAAGTCAATAATTAATCAATTTAATACCCCTATTTTGATTTTCAAATAAAATCCAAATTATGAATCAAGACCACTTAAGGTTTAACCATTTTTCAAAACTAATTAAGACACTCACCTAGGTCTTAAGGGCTTAATGGTGACTTAGGCTAAATCAAAAATTTATTAAACAAGGATTAGAGAAATAAACATAATTAAATCAAACATCCTTGAAACACCACTAAGCTCATACTAGGTTAAAAAATTTGGCTAAGTGTTCAAATTACACTAACCTGCCTCGTTAAGAGTCTTCACCCACATAAGTTTCAAATTAAATGATAAGTGATAATTATCCTATTCTTAGGGATAATTGAGACATCAATGCTCACTGATTAATATGGGTATTTATAGGAAGAACCATTAAGCAATATAATAAGTTTAAATGGACTCGAGACTTTTCACCAGTTGGTGAGGGAGCGGCATGGACCTGCTTCCTCCTCCTAACTTGTTGGATACCTCGAAGGCCTATTAAACTTAATATGCTTTGCTTGATGAAATCATCCTTAATTACACGTTTAAGGACCCCCAAAGATATGACATAGGGTTAGGAAAATTACCAAAACTTTACCATTTCCTGCTCTTCATAAACTGCCTTAACATGCATTTTAAGTTGCAGGTGGTGGAACGAGAAGACTCGCCAGGTACACTTTTACAGTTTTCAACATTGTCTTTCTTGTACTTTCATACTGTACTTTTATACCTGCACGACGACACCCGACATGAAAACTAAAACTATCAGGATAGCCACATACTCATAACCAAAACCAAAATTAAAATCAACAAAGATAAAATTCACCGCCACAACATTCAAAATATAAAACAACTCAAAATTTTAATACAAACCCACAAAAAATACCACAACTTCAACTAAATTAAGATGTCTCTATCGGATGATCGGGGATCCCTTGGAGAAGGTAACCTACGGTTGCTAACGCGGTTTCCCACGGTTTAAATGAAGTTATGGAACTCATTAAGTTGGGTTTTGTAAGTTCATTTGGACTAAGTGAATTCAATAGCAAATAGTGATGCCGGAACGAGGAAACCGTAGGATCCTAACCGGTGTCGCTCTAATCAACTGTAATATGCCCTCATAAAATTTAAAGAACTTCAACCATAGGGCCACCTGATTTGATATTATAAGACGCCCTTATAAAATTTAAAGAACTTCAACCATAAGGCCACCTGATTTGATATTATAACTTGACCATAGATAACTCAAACTTGTTGCGGTAAAGAGCATAGAGCTAGCATGGTGGGCAGCACGGCCATCTTCAACAGCAAAACCTGTCCTCCCTAGCTAAACCAATCTTCCTTATACTTAAACAACAAAGCCATAAGACTTCGACATTGCTTGCTTATGCAACGTAAATCCTCACCTTATCTTTAGGCCTTTGTATAGCCCTGCTATATAATATAAGCCCTAACTCGTCTTAGGATTCTGAGGTTGTCGTTTGTCATGACCGAAATCCTCACATCTTCCAGGCTATTTGTGTGATCNTCCCCTTTAACCCCAAAAATAGCGCCGACAGCTTCTGGAGACTCCGCTGGGGACAAGGTTTTCTCTCCATACAAATCAAGAAATATTATCTTCACACATCGGTAATATGTCCATGTCCCTTCTTCGACCAGATTAACCTTCTTCCGTTGGCATACTTTACCCGTTTTTGTCTTGGGAAAGTACAGCTAACTCCTTGGACTTCAAGACTAGCTGTTCAACCATCTTTGAATAGAGGGGTTCAGAAGTCCATTAAGGACTCTTTAAACTTTCATGTGGGGTTGGAATCCCAA
This sequence comes from Phalaenopsis hybrid cultivar, assembly GCA_002079205.1. Taxonomy (NCBI): domain Eukaryota; kingdom Viridiplantae; phylum Streptophyta; class Magnoliopsida; order Asparagales; family Orchidaceae; genus Phalaenopsis; species Phalaenopsis hybrid cultivar. Next base: position 197,713 of record JXCR01127847.1, read on the forward strand.
TAGGTGTGTCGGTGGACTGGTTCCGCCTAAGCGTTGTGCGTTGTAAAGCTGGTCCTGCACTGGATCCTAAAGTTTGCATTTCTTCGCCTCCTTCGGGTTTGAGTTTGCTTTTCTGTGAATCAAGCCATGTTGTTGCACCTCTTCACGCTTATTCAATTTGCTAATTGCAACTCTTCGATGCTTTAATCACAAGTGAATAACAAATTTGAAAAATAAAATAATAAAGAATGCCCAGTTTATAAGACACGTGCATCAATTTGAGTACTTCTATCGAAGTTGCAAGGCACGGGACATCGTTGACTTTCAAAAATTCTTCAAATGACAGGAAAAGTGTCTTCGCCAAAGTTGATATTTTCTTTCACCTTTAGAATGAAGTTGCTATCAATAGGGATGAACTGCCTGACCTGGCAGTTATAAAGTTTGGATAAGGGTTCGATGATATTGGAGTTAAGTTCGGGAAGGTGGTCGTCACAGTGATGAAGTTTGAAACAGATAAGTATGTGGAGCCTATTATAGAGTTCAACTTGAAGTCTACCAAAGAATTCTCCCCTTCAAAGGTGTTGATTGAAAAGAGCCCATTGGGAGCGTTGAGATTACTCTGAGAACTTTTTTTACTCCTACTACCTGATGCACTGTCACCGTGCCAACTGTTTTGTCGAGTAAGGGAAAAGAAATTCTACATGAGGAAGTGTCAGTTGACGCTTATGCCCCACTACTTTCTGGATTCGAGATTGGGTCCGATTCAAAGCCTGCACAACTGATAAAGGCACAGGAAAGGAGGCGTGACCAACAAATTTTGAAAGCCAAACAGCCTCGACAATCCCACCAACAACAGGCACAACAGTATGGCCAGTCTAGCCAACAACCGCCTCAAGGAAGATCATATCAAGCAGAGAATAAGAGGATATCCTTGGCAGAATGACAGAAAGTGGTGTATTCCTTCAAAGAGGAAGTTGTGTCAAAGATGTTCCATGAATTGCTAAAGGAACAAGGATTTAGTCTACCAAAGCCGAAAAAGCTAGAGGAAGCCAAAATGAAAGATCATCCTCAATATTGTCCATACCACCAGTTACTCGGCCACACCATAGAAAACTGCTTTATCTTCAAGGATTGGCTTGAGAAGAATTTCAAAAGTGGAAATTTAATGATCCTGAAAGAGTATTTGAAAGAACCTGAAAAAGGTTCCGTAAATATGCTTTCGGTTGATTCAATTAACTTCTACACAACCACACCGGTGCTAAACAAAAGAAATGATATTCTTCAGAAATCCCCAACTGACCTAAAAGTAATCAAAGGAAACTCGATTAACGCTAAGTTGCAGAGACTCCGAGCCAATATTGCACGATTATCTGAAGAACAAAGAAAAGATATGAATGATGAAAATTACGATGTGTCAGATTACATGAACGAAAGATTAATAAAAATCAATGTCGTCGAGACCCAGGCCGAATTATCTGCGCGTGATGCTCCATCTTCTAGTGTGGAGAACGCTGCGGATGAGAGGCAAGGGGCCACCCAACAAAGGGATGAACAGATCAATCATCTTAAAGAGAAATTTGAAGAATTGACGACCACCGTGATTGCAATGCAAAGACAGTCACAATCACCGCAGATGACACTTTCAGAAATGAACCAACCAGGAATCCATTCATATTACAGATGAAAGGAAAGAATTCACCTCTGATGAACAACCGATGAAATACTCTATCCAAAGTGTCATATCAGAAAATGAATTTAAACAAATGGTCGAGAAAGTTCGAGATGTCTTAACCCAATCAAAGGGTGGTGCATTGATTCTAAAAGGTAGACCTTACCCGGAGGAGTTCGATGCAGTACCCTACCCCAAGGGTTTTGTGTCACCAAACTTTAAGCTATTTGACGGGACAGGAAATCCCAGACAGCACATAACACATTTTCGAGCCAGTTGTGGCAATACAAGAAACAACAAAGCTTTACTATGTCAACAGTTCGTCAGCTGCCTGTCAAGAGTTGCTTTTGATTGGTATGCCGAGTTGCTCAATGAATCAGTGAAGACATATGATGAGTTAGAACTGTTGTTTGTAAAAAGATTTGCCGGAGTGCAGCATCATATTTCTATTGGATATCTCATGATGGAAAAACAAAAGCCTAACGAGACTCTAGTAGATTATATTTTTAAGGTGGAGAAATCTTAGCATGAAGTGTGAGCCTCAACTACAGAAACAACATCCAATTGAGATTTTACTCAAAAGCATCCATGGACCGATAGCTTTTATGCTTAAGGGACTCACAATCAAGTCTTTTGAGAAGTTACTCAACAAAGCTAACAATCTGCAAGAAGTCAAGCATATGGATTCTCATGAGAAGGCCGAGAAGTCCAGTAGAATAACCAAGATATTCGAGAAGAAATCTGGGACAGTTGCTGTGGTTAGTAGGGGAGAACAAAAATTTCAAATACAAGCCGAACAACGTCAACAAACCTTCAAACATCCTCATCAGAATATTCAGCAATCATCTCAGCAGAGACCTTACCAGACATATGAAAGACAAGTTCCAATCATGAACACTCGATCAACTGGGATATATTCTTTTAAAGAAGAAGCAACAAAAAAGATGTTCCGCAGTCTGATCAAGAATCCCGAGTTCAGGTTACCTAAGCCAAAGAAGCCCGATGAGGCCAACAAGAAAGGAGATCCAAGATATTGCCTGTACCACAGATTCATCGGACACACCATAGAAGAGTGTTGCAATTTCAAAGACTTTCTTGAGGAGAAGTTCATAAACGGGGACGTAACAATCCCGGAAGAATATTTGAAAGAAACCTGAAAGAGGTTCTATCAATATGATTTCGGTCGATTTGTTTGTTCTAACCCATTCGTTTGTAATTGCCAACGAATGAAATGCCTCTTGGCTACTATTGTATTACTATTTTTCTTTAAATGAGAAATTAGCATGATCAATGTTAGTCTATCCCATCCCTCCCACCGCAATTAATGAAAAGAAAGGTTGTTGTTGTTTAAGATTGTGCAATAATTAAAAAAAACTGTTTTGATAAGACTATGACTTCAGTGGAGAATGAAATTAATGTCCTAATATCTGAGTCATCAACTTTAAAGAATTTGGACTTGGTCTTAAGTTGATTTCAAAATAAGATAGAGTGGTTGAAATACGAATAGTTGACTCGGGATATCACGAGCCTTTTAATTTTCTGCCACGTGACTGGTTCCTGACTTTCAAACGAGTTATAATATCCCATAATTCGACTTAAGAAACATTTGAGGATTATTAGTCAGGGGAATTTGGACATCCAAAATCTTTAAAAGAAATATGTTCCACCAGATATAGTAATTCTCGGAAAACGAAGGGAGCAAAAAAAATTGTTGTGTGAAAATTGCCCGAGAAGAAGCTTGAGGTGAGCATAAAATCAAAAATTGGTATCTGAATTAAGACATTCAAAATCTTTAAATCATGCTCTACCAGATATAGTAATTCTCAACAAAACATGGAAAAAAAATCAAAGCAAAAGAAAGGTCTCCCTGAGAAGAAGCTTGAGGTGGACGTATAATAAAAAATTTGTGTCCGAGTTTCCCCTGATTAATGAAACTTAAAATGCTCTCTTAAAAAAATTCTTCTGATATTATATTCAAGAAAAAGTTCAACGATCTTAAGTCTTTTGGTTGGTTATTAATTGACTCAGAAATATCTTTGGAAAACGAAAAATGTTTTGATCACACGACCAAAATTCTGAAATCTGCTTAGGCTCAGAAAGAAAGAATTAAAGACATGATAATGATATTAGCAGTTAATGGAAATTCAAACCTGAAGTCATATCCTTCAGTGTCCAACAAATACAACTCCAACTTCAACTCGAAGAACGTTAGAAAGATTTCTCAAAGACAACTTCAACAACCTTTATTGAATCTGCAATAAATCAAATGATGACTGCTACAAACGAAGCTACGAACTTACTACCTCTTCAGCCATGTTATCCGTAGAAATAACACATATGTTATGTGTAATTGAAAGAATATAGTTCCAATGGTACCATAAGGATGGGCTATTTTCTACACTTGTCATTTGTCAGTGGACGATACTTCAAGAAGTACTGTACCATGCAATGTTTTAGAGACAAAGACTCATTCTTAGAAGCTCGGACTTCTTGCTTGTCTGAAACTGGGTCCAAATCGTAATAAAAAAATAAAATGATAAATTTCTCGAGTTCGATGTTTCTTACTCTTTGCTTGCGTAGTGCAACTACCTTGGTCTGCACCAGTTTTCTTCATATCCCCGCGGAATTTCACATTCTGCACAAAATCTCACAAAGTTTCACAATTTTTCCTCACCAATGTCAATCTTCATAAATTCTACTAGTTTCCCATAAATTCAAAACACGATAGGATTTCACATCTGATTTTGTATTGCTTAGCAATGATTCACCCGATATTTTAGAGGATGAGGATTTCACATTCGATTCTGCATTGCTTTGCAATGGTTCACACAATATTTTAGAGGATGAAGATTTCACATCCAATTCTGCATTACTTAGCAATGATTCAGACAATATTTTAGAGGATGAGGATTTCACATCCAATTCCGCATTGCCCGCATTGCTTAGCAATGGTCCACACAATATTTTAGAGGATGAGGATTTCACATCCGATTCAGCATTGCTTTGCAATGATTCACACGATATTTTTGAGGATGAGGATTTCACATCCGATTCTGCATTGCTTAGCAATGGTTCACACGATATTTTAGAGGATGAGGATTTCACATCCGATTCTGCTTTGCTTAGCAATGATTCACACGATATTTTAGAGGATGAGGATTTCACATCCGATTCAGCATTGCTTTGCAATGGTTCACGTGATATTTTAGAGGATAAGGATTTTATATCCAATTCTGCATTGTTTTGCAATGGTTCACACGATATTTTAGAGGATGAGGATTTCACATCTGATTCTGCATTGCTTAGCAATGGTCCACACGATATTTTAGAGGATGAGGATTTCACATCCAATTCCGCATTGCTTTTCAATGGTTCACACAATATTTTAGAGGTTGAGGATTTCACATCTAATTCTGTGTTGCTTTAGGAGTCCCTCCTATCTTAATCTTTCAAATCAAACTATACGATATTTTAGGGGTTGAGGATTTCACATCCGATTCCGCATTGCTCTAGGAGCTCATCCTATTGCAATCTTTCAAATCAAATTCTAGAGGTTGAGGATTCTACATCCGATTCTTTGTTACTTTAGGTTCTCATCCTAACGCAATCTTTCAAATCAAATTTTAGAGGTTGAGGATTCCACATCTGATTCCGCATTGCTTTAGGTTCTCATCCTATTGCAATATTTCAAATCAAATCTAGAGGTCAAGGATTTCACAATCGATTCCACGTTGCTTTAGGTTTTCATCCTATTGCAATCTCTAAAATCAAATTTTAGAGGTTGAGGATTCCACATCCGATTCTGCATTGCTTTAGGTTCTCATCCCATTACAATCTTTCAAATCAAATCTAGAGGTCGAGGATTTCACATTTGATTCCGCATTGCTTTAGGTTCTCATCCTATTGCAATCTTTTAAATCAAATTTTAGAGGTTGAGGATTCTACATCCGATTCCGCATTGCTTTAGGTTCTCATCCTATCGCAATCTTTCAAATCAAATTTTAGAGGTTGAGGATTCTACATCCGATTACGCATTGCTTTAGAAGCTCCTCCTATTGCAATCTTTCAAATCAAATTCTAGAGATTGAGGATTTCAAATCCAATTCCGCGTTGCTTTAGGCTCTCATCCTATTGCAATCTTTTAAATCAAATCTAGAGGTTGAAGATTTCATATCCGATTTTGCATTGCTTTAGGAGTCCCCCTATCACAATCTTTCAAATCAAATCCTATGCTATTCTAGAGCTTAAGGATTTTATATTTGATTCTGTGTTGCTTTAGGAACCCCTCCTATCACAATCTTTCGAATCAAATTCAACAATGTTCTTGAGGTTGAGGGAATGAGCCCTTCGATTAATTCAAGACATTCTATTCTCATCTTTTGAAATCAGTTTTAAGACCACCATAAATGGATTGTGACATCTGATTCTTATTTCGGGATTGATACCCAAATTTCAATTCCCACCTCGGGGTCAGCACTTACATACCCATCCTTTATAAATACCTGAAATTTCATAACTCAAAATTCACTCTCTGATCCCCAGCGAGAGTCCCTACTCCTTGATTTCAACCAGACGATCACCTGTTAATTCCCCGGCATAAACAAAACACACACACAACTCTACTCATACTTCCGTGTCTGTTGACTTTGGAGTTTGTATTGGTTTTTTTTATCTCGTCGGTCAATGCCAATACGCGCGGTGTGCTTTCCCAGCACACCACATCTATTGGGGGTCCATTTGTTGACCTCATTTTTTGTTGAGGTTTAGTTTTTCCTCTTTAGTAGGGGGTCTAGCCATATGACTTTTCCTGTTGACTATTTCTAGAAAACTAGACATGGAACCCTCACCATTAGAAATTCCAAACTCTTCTCCACTCAACTTGAAGTTTCACATATTGCCTCAACCTCTAAATACTTAGTAGGTGGGGTCACTATGGGGGATACTCAAGATGAGCCACCCTTAGGACTGCTGGACCATAAGGTTGACCCTAGGTGTTGGTTTGGAGCTAGGGCACTAACTACACTCATCTACACTCACATTCACTCACAAACTTAAACTCAAATTCTAGCCTAGGTCCCTTGATCTCTTTGGGATACTCATGTAGATGGTCCCCTAAACCTACTAGCCCTAGGGCTATGGTTTAACTAAAACCACTATGTAGAGGACCCAAAATGGGGTTTCCATTGTTCCATGGCTTTTTGGTGATGATTGGTTACTATGTAGAGGACCCAAAATGGGGTTTCCATTGATCCATGGCTTATTGGTGATGGTTGGTATTACCAAAATACCCATCTTGGCCTTTTACCCCTAAAACACCCCCAAATTACCAAAAATACCCCTCCATAGCTCAAAATCCCAAAAAATTCCAAAAATTCCCAAAAAATCCTAATAAATCTCAAATATTCCCAATTTCATTTCCCTCAACTATCACATGACCCAATTTGGCCAATTTGACCATCTTTAACTAAAATCTCCAAATTTCCCTTTAAAGACCCAAATTTCCCCAAATCCAACTCAAATGTCCATCAATTTGATCTCAATTGACCACAATTCTGATCCTAAACTCAAATTCACTTTTGATATTACCAAACTAAACCAAATCCAAGCTCAATTGGTCCATGATTTGAGCCCAATTTTGATTTGGGTCAAAACCCCAATTTTGACCACACGGCCTAATCTCACCAAATTGAACCCATAGCCTAGTCAATTGGCCTCAATTAATGTTGAAAAATATGACATTCCTATACATCAAAATCAACCATCAATTGGCATTGTTGAAGTCTCAAATCCATTTGATTTTATTCCTATACATCAAAATCAACCGTCAATTGGCCTTGGGGAAGTCTGAAATCTATTTGATTTTGGCCTAAATAAAAAATTCCCAAATTTAGCCCCAAATTGGCTAAGTCCCCAAATTTCACCCAATTGATTGCCTTAACCTCCAAATTGGCATCCAATTCATGTTGTAAACTCTTCATTAGGTCCATATTGACCATTTATAACAATCAATTTGGACTTAGCCCAATGCTAACCCAAGCTAAACCCAAGCCTAGCCCAACATGACCAAATTGATTAAAGTTCAAAATTCCCTTAAATTGACCATTCAATTGAGTTCAAAACCACTTCCATCCTTCACTAAAGTTGTTCCTTATGATCATCTACACCAAATTTAACAATTATCTGGGCTAATTGACATGGTTAACTTAGCCCAAACCCAAGTTTTAGTCATTTGCACCCACTTGGACCCATACACTAATTGTGACCTAACCACCCTAAAGCCACCAAATTAACTCCACCACAGCCCTTAGTTGGACTTAGTGACCAGTCCAAACACCATGAAACCACCTAAATCAAGCCATGGACCAAAGGTCCCCCAAATTAAGGGATCTTATTTCCAAAAATGCACATGCTTAATATATCTTTGCCAAATCAAAGCACATTTGCATTAAATTGTTGTGATGGATTCCTCTGGGTTCCCTGAGCTCCTAGCCACCTCCCCCTGGTCGGGTGGCCAGCCTAGTGGCCAGAAAAGCCCAAAACTGAGAGCCACCCCCATTGCACCTCACCGAAATCAAACTTGGAGGCCAGCTCATCCAAATCAAACTATGGAGCTCCTCTGCCCTCCACTTAAGCACCACATTACACCTCCTAATTGGCCATGACAGCCACCATAACCCCATTTTTATAAAAGGCCACCTCCATGGCCGTTAAACTAAGTGCTGAAATTTCCTTAGAGAGGCCTCTCCAAACTTCACACAGAGCTTCCCTAAGATCCCCTCAGTGCATTCCAACCATTTTCCCTCACCCATTCCCAATGCCGGAGCTCAATTTTGAGCTTGAAACCTTGCCGGAAACCAGGACAGAACCCAATACACCTCCACAGTGCATCAAACACAAATTAACTTCACCCACACCTTCACAGCAGTGAAAGAAGTTAAAGCCTTATCAAATCCCCATTCCACAGAGCCTCTACCGTAGCTCTAGACCAACACCTGAAATCGAGCTTGGTCGAATTCATACCTAGGCCTTACACCAAGGTTAGGGACTCAATAACTAGCCTTCTTGGACCCCTACAAACATGCCGAGCACCTATGATTGAAGCCTCCCTTTTAAGAGCAAAGGTATAAAACTTCTCCTCCTCCCGAGCTCATTTTTATTCTCCATTTACTTAGGCTTGATTACATGGTACATTAACTGTATGGATGTGTTCGTCTCACTTAGACGAGTCCATAGGATCAAACCCAAAGTGATTTGGTTGAGTCTAGGCTGAGATCTTAGGATTTTAGTGTGGACGGGCACGGGATCATTCTATCGGAGACGATGACGGGAAGTCGTTCGATCAAGCGTGTATCAAACGGACAGAGGAGATCGAGCCGGAGAGCGCTTCGGGACATAAACAACGAGCCGAGTCAGCAAGCTACGTGGACGGCGGCGTCCAATCAGAGTGCGCCATGCATGCCTTCGGAGCTGCCTAGGATCTAGTCAGCAAGCGCTGTTTAAATAGATAAATAGGGCTTTTTCTTATTTATTTAAATACCCTTAACTTAGAAAAATAACTTTGTGTAGAAAAATCACAAAAATAAAATAAAAATACCCTCTTGCTCAGTGAATAGTTTTGTGTAGAAAAATCACAAAAATAAAATAAAAATACCCTCTTGCTCAGTGAATAGATGAGAATTTGTGTAGAAAAATCACAAAAATAAAATAAAAATACCCTCTTGCTCAGTGAATAGAGGAAAAATGTAAAAAAATCACAAAAATAAAATAAAAATACCCTCTTGCTCAGTGAACAAAGGAGAACAATGTGAAAAAATTTCAAGTCCATTTGATGCATATTTTATTTTTAAATAATTAAACACTGTTTGGGATAATTTGATTCTCCTTGCATATTAGCACATCACCTTGGCTTGATATTTTGACATGTTGTAGCCTCTATCAGGGGAAGTATTCTCTGATTTTTTCAAAGTCAAAGGAGGTTTCTATACAAAGACCCATATTTTTCAAGTTATTCTACATTATTTCTTTAAAATAATCATGGAAATTAGCATATTAATTATAAAATCCTAAGAAAATTTTGAAATGTCCACCATGACTAGAGAAACCTTTGGAAATAATTTTATGGGCCAGGTCATTTAAAATATCCTTAAATTTTACAAACACTAAATCACTAAAATAATTAATTTTGGAAAATATAAACATTTAAATGACGTTATTTTTGATCTCCACTATGATTTATGATCCAGGAAACTCATTATAAAAATTTCAAAATATTTTGAGTTCATTTGACACCTTAAGTTGATTTTTAAAGATAAATACGNTTAAATTGCTTCCTAATCACTTAAGGACAATTAGAATATTTTTCCTAATTTTCTAAATAAAGACATTCAATTTCAAAACTCAAAAATAATCTTTAAAGGCTAAAAATGAGTTTTTTTTACTAAAATAATTACAATAAATCAAAGAAAAATAAAAATAAAATAAAATTTGCTTCTCTTGGTTCTCTGATCTTAGAGAGATTTTTCAAAAATACAAAACTTAATTTTTACCAATTAAAATATTTTATTTTTAATAAATAACCCAGAACTTAAAATAATTTTAATAAATCACAAAGAATTCACAAAATCATGAAATTTTGTCCAAAGGCTTATCTAATCTAGTTCTATATTCAGTAAAAATTTCAAGAGATTATAATTTGCCTTGGTCAAGTTAGGAATTTTCTTTGAAAAATCCTATTTTGCATGAAAATAATTAAATAAATTAAATTAAATTTTGAAAAATCACTTTTTGTCCTTTGATGTCTTAATTGACCCATGAATGAGGTAGGATAAAAATTTCAAAGTCATTTGAATTTCTCTGATGTCTCAATTGACCCATGAATGAGGTAGGATAAAAATTTCAAAGTCATTTGAATTGAATTTGACAAATTGTCCCATGAATGAGGTAGGATAAAAATTTCAAAGTCATTTGAATTGAATTTGATAAATTATGAATAGTTAGAGCCTTAGAGGCAAATGTGTAATTTTGGAAATCTTGCCATAATTAACATTTAGGCCTAATTCAAAGAGGGGAATGGGTAACCTCTGATCTTAATCAATTTATTTGATGCTTGAAACAAAAGGAGTTTAACTGGTAGAAACCAATCTCACTTTCTTAATTAAGATTAATAAATTTCTAAATTATTATAATTTGGAAGTTTATTAAAATTAAATGATCCTGGACTCAGGGGTATAACTTTTGAAGTCAATAATTAATCAATTTAATACCTCTATCTTGATTTTCAAATAAAATCCAAATTATGAATCAAAACCACTTAAGGTTTAACCCTTTTTCAAAACTAATTAAGACACTCACCTAGGTCTTAAGGGATTAATGGTGACTTAGGCTAAATCAAAAATTGATTAAACAAGGATTAGAGAAATAAACATAATAATCAACATCCTTAAAACACCACTAAGCCCAATTAGGTTTAAAAATTTGGCTAAGTGTTCAAATTACACTGACTTGCCTCTTTAAGGGTCACTAAGCCCAATTAGGATTAAAAATTTGGCTAAGTGTTCAAATTACACTAACTTCCCCTTCGCAAGTCCAATTAGGATTAAAATTTGGCTAAGTGTTCAAATTACAATAACTTGCCCCTTTAAGGCGTCCAATTAGGATTAAAAATTTGGCTAAGTGTTCAAATTACACTAACTTGCCCTTTTAAGGGTCCTCATAATAGGTTTAAAAATTTGGCTAAGTGTTCAAATTACACTGACCTGCCTCTTTAAGAGTCTTCACCCACATAAGTTTCAAATTAAATAACAAGTGATAATTACCCTATTCTTAGGGATAATTGAGACAACAGTGCTCACTGAGTAATAAGGGTATTTACAGAATGAACCATTAAGCAATATAATAAGTTTAAATGGACTCCAGGCTTTTCACCAGTTGGTGAGGGAGAGGCATGGACCTGCTTCCTCCTCCTAACTTGTTGGATATCTCAAAGGCCTATTAAACTTAATATGTTTTGCTCGATGAAATCATCCTTAATTAAACTTCTAAGGACCAGCAAAGATATGACATAAGGTTAGGAAAATTATCAAAATTTTACCCTTTCCTGCTCTTCATAAACTGCCTTAACATGCATTTTAATTGCAGGTGGTGGAACGAGAAGACTCACCAGGTACACTTTTACAGTTTTCAGCATTGTCTTTCTTGTACTTTCATATTGTACTTTTATACCTGCAATTTTGCATGCTAAACCACGACGACACCCTGCATGAAAACTAAAACTATCACGATAGCCACATACCCATAACTAAAACCAAAATTAAAATCAACCAAGATAAAATTCACCGCCACAACATTCAAAATATAAAACAACTCTAAATTTAATCACAAACATCACACAAAAAACCACAACTTTAACTAAATTAAGATGTCTCTATCGAATGATCGAGAATCCCTCAAAGGAGGTAACCTACGGTTGCTAACGAGGCTTTCCACGGTTTAAATGAAATTATGGAACTCATTAAGTTGGGTTTGGTAAGTTCATTTGGACTAAGTGAATTCAATAGCAAATAGTGATGTCGGAACGAGGGAACCGTGGGATCCTAACCGGTGTCGCTCTATTCAACTTTAATATGCCCTCATAAAATTTAAAGAACTTCTCCTGATTTGATATTATAACTTGACACAATAGATAACTCAAACTTGTTGCGGCAAGGAGCTTGGAGCTAGCATGGTGGGCAGCACAGCCATCTTCAACAACAAAACCTGTCCTCCCCAGCTAAACCAGTCTTCCTTAGACTTAAACAACAAAGCCATAGGACTTTGAGGTTGCTTGCTTATGCAACGTAAAATACTCACCTTATCTTTAGGCCTTTGTACAGCCCTACTATACAATATAAGCCCTAACTCGTCTTATCTTATCTTTAGGACTTTGCATAGCCCTGCTATACAATATAAGCCCTAACTCATCTTAGGATTCTGAGGTTGTTGTTTGTCAATCATCTTTAGGCCTTTGCATAGTCCTGCTATACAATATAAGCCCTAACTCGTCTTAGGATTCGCTAAACCAATCTTCCTTCCTTAGATATAAACAACAAAGCCATAGGACTTCAAGGTTGCTTGCTTATGCAACGTAAATCCTCACCTTATTCCTTTGTATAGCTCTGCTATATAATATAAGCCCTAACTCGTCTTAGGATTCCGAGGTTGTCGTATGACCTAAATCCTCACATCTTTCAGGCTATTTGTGTGATCATTTCACATAAATGTAAGCCCTTGACCTAAATCCTCACATCTTCCAGGCTATTTGTGTTATCATTTCACACGAATGTAAGCCCTAACTAATAAAATTGGCAGGATGCCCTCACATCTTTCAGGATATTTGTGTGATCATTTCACACGAATGTAAGCCCTAACTAATACCTAACTCTCACATCTTCCAGGCTATTTGTGTGATCATTTCACACAAATGTAATCCCTAACTAATAAAAACTCACATCTTCCAGGCTAATTGTGTGATCATTTCACATGAATGTAAGCCCTAACTAATAAAATTGGCAGGATGAAACACCCAAATATTT
>JXCR01127847.1:210995-264783 GCA_002079205.1 Phalaenopsis hybrid cultivar
TGGGAAGTCACCGGGGTTCTCCTCTGGATCCATGACATCCTCTAGTTCCTCCTCCTTTGGATTCCACAACAAAATGTTCCAAATTTTGAACCAATCCCCTTTCACACCTCTATGTCTAATTTCATTGAAGAGCCCTACCCTTTGAAACTCCTTAAAGATAATATTTCTTGATTTTTATCGAGAGTCTTCTTAGGTGGCTTTGGTCATTTAAGATGTAATTAACTATANGTTCCGGTGATCGACAGCTTCTTTTGGGCAACTCCCCTCCAACCCCAAAAATAGCGCTGACAATTCCTTTAGTTACATTTCTGTTAGGATTCATTAAACCCATTTTAACTTTTCTTTCTTACTTTAATTTGTATAGTTTGAATATTGTGATTTATGTTATTATCATAAGAATTTTCATCTTCCAAACAAAAACTTGATAGTAGTAGACTAGAATTAGCCTAAGGGATTTCATATTGCACTTCTGTATGATCGATACTGGGGTTTTTAAAGAAATCCATATATTACTTAAAGCGATATGTGCATTTACGTAGAAGCCCTAGTATGTGAGCTATTTTATATATTTTATATAACATTTAAATTTTGCGCATTAAATACTTAATATAAATTTGGTTAAGATTTTGGTCATATTTTTTAAAGCTAAATTACTACATAATTTTGGAATGGGTTAAATTTTTGGCATTGTTACCGGGGATATAAATTGACATAAAAAATACAAAAAAACTCCACACACCAGGGGTGCATCAATATTCGTGAAAGAATACCAACGTAGGCTACCCATAACCAAAGAGTCAGGTATAGGTGCCTATTTTGGGGTCAAGAGCAATCTCAAGGAGATGTGTCTCACTTGGTGAATTACATCTTGGGAGGTACCCAAGAGTACTCTCGATAAAAGGAGTTTCTCTTAGATTATCATGAACTAGAGATATAAGCAATCAAAGGAAAGTTATTTTGTGTGGGAACAGTTTCGATGCTTCAAAGCTCACGCTAAGCCATCTGGCAGAGAGTAAGTCTCTCACATCCTAAATAGGTAGCGGCTCATCAGCATACAAAGCCCATACAATAACCTAAATCATCTTGGCGGGGATATCCCAACATGTCTAAGCATGTTCGGGCCACAAGGGCAGAGGACAAATTGTTGTATCTCAAATGGGCGGCAGCTCATCGGTATCATATTGTCAAGGTGATATCAACAAAGTTAAAGGAGCGACAGGGCTCAAAGGGGCTCAACAAAAAAAAAGGTAGAGTAATCCTAGAAGGTAGAGGTAATTAGGTCAGGGTACCATGGACCCATCATCCATAGCTACTAGGGCCCTAAGTTTACCTGGTCGTGAAGGTAATCGACGCAACACGTCCTGAAATCCCCTGTCAGTAATTTGTGAATTATGTCATCCACGGGGGATCTCGGTAGCCCTAAGGTCAAAGGAATAAAACTATATCCTATGAAAATAAGATGGAGCTCCAAGAGGTGGGACTTATACCTGTAACAAGGATGCCTCAAGAAAGAAAAAAGGGATGGTTCAGCTACAAAGCTGGAAACGCTCCAAATAAAAAGACTTACACCCCGTTTGGGTCGGGGAGCCTTCTAACAACCTAGGCGCACTAGACAACCATCTATGCAAAAGTATGTTGGTCCAGTGAGATTGGAGAAGCATGGGGACTCCTCCTCAGGATATGCAAATATGATGCAGTTATCTAGAGCTATCCTTAATTATTGTGGAGGCCCTATTAATATATGCAGGAAAGTAAAAGTAAAATTTTTAAATCTTGAATATTTTAATCCTAAATTTTAATTATTTTGAATATTTTATTTAGGATTTTGTAGAAAAATTAAGAATTTAAGTCTTAAAGAGCCTATATTTCAATGTGAAATCCTAGATCACAGAAATAAACAAGAAAAACACATGCAGATGTGCAAGCCTGCAACATGATTAAAAAAAGTAAAATAAGCCAAATCAAAATAATAAACAGGTCAGTGTTGCTAGGTCTGCAACATATCCCAGAAAATAAAAAGAACTATCGGACTACGCATATACATGCCTGATCCTAATTCTATAAATCATTGTAAAAATGCAAAATTAAGATACAGATCACGAGCATCTGCTCCTGGTCCCCCTCCACGTGGTTCCTGCACTAAATGACTCATTACTCGTGCTCTTATCTTATTTATGTTAAAGGACTCTCATAGACTCTAAAAAGTACATAAAAAAAGAAAAGACTCAATCCCTCATGAAAACAAGTATTAGCGGGAAAGCTCACATGCATATGACATATAATGAGACATGCCTTAAAAGTGAGGGAGTTAAATAGCACCTGCAAGCAAAAGAATCAGAAATCATTACTTGCTCCCCCCATAGTGGTACTTGTGTGTGCATATAAATAAGCATGGCTCCCTGCAGAAAAGCACCCTAACATGCTACCATACATATGTAGCGTGCAATCACATCACAAGCATAATGCAAAAGAAAGATGTCTGGCTAGGGCAACCAATCAAGCAAAGAACAATAGCTAGACATCAAAAAGGCTACGTAGCACCCTAAATTCTAGCCTAGAACACAATATACTGAGAAAGTGCATCAACCTAGTATCTAAGTGCGGGGTAGGTTTGGGTATAGTATGACTTTGATAGGGTCGTCATACCGGCCCCTTCCTGAAGCTCCGAAGGATCTAAAGGGTGTCACAAATAAGGCTAACACAAGTTAGATCAATTAGATCCTTCACACAGTCATACTCGTGCAAATCTTATTAACTTAAGTCACATTGCTCACCGGGATCAACTCATCAAGCAATGCTCGTTAAGGCATCGCGACCGACATGGGGTCACTCTCTTAACAAGCCTGGTTCGCTACCCATGCAAACATAAAAATGCAAATGCAGACAGTCATGTGACAAAAGTGATGATTGTACTATGGGGAAGTGACTCAGAAAAATATGGGCATACCGTATAGGCAGCGGCCCAAACAAAAGTGTGTCAAGGTGGGAGTGACCAAAAGTGATGGGCGAGTCTTAGTGACAGCAGACTGAAGAAAGGTGTGTCGAGATGATAATGACCAAAAGTGATGGGCGTGTCATGGTGGCAGCGGCTTGAAGAAGGTGTGCTGAGGCACAATTATCGATGGTGTGGGTGTGTCATGGTGGCAGCGGCCTGAAGAATGGGTGTGCCATGGAGGTAGTGACGCGGAGGCAGTGATGATCCTCAACGGGGAGCATCACACAAGTGCAAATGCAAATGCAAACACATGTGGTGCAACATGCAAGTAGACAAACACGTGAAATGATGCAAAAAAGGAATTAAGATGTAGAGGCATACAAACATGCAAGTGCACAATCGACCGGACTATGGTGGCCAGTCAAACTAAAGTGATCGGTCGATCAGGCCGAGGCAACCGGTCTAACCAAAGTGAGATGCTCCCCGGGTTGGGGTAGTCGATCAGAGCGAAGTGAGATGCTCGTCTAGCTGAGGTAGCCAGTCAGAACGAGGTGAGATGCTCACCGAGCCGGGGCGGCTAGTTGGAGCGAGGTGAGATGCTCGTCGAGATAGGGTGGTCAGTCAAAATGTTGTGAAATGCTTACCGGGCTGGGGCTGCTGATCAAAACAAAGTGAAATGTAACATGCACCAATAAAAAATGCAATATGTAGCATACCAACATGAAGATAGCAAACCAGGCTTGTGTTAACGATCTCACCTAAGAAACCTAAGGTTTAGACCCTTAGATGTGTGGCACCGCCACCTCTTGCTTTGGTGAGGAAATGTGGTGAGTTTCTCCCTGGATCTCCGAGGGGAAAACTCTCCACGACATTTAGCTACAAATCTTATCTCATTTTTTCAAGTCTGACCTCCCAGCTTCTCTAAGTAAAGTTGGGGAACCCAAAACAAGAGGAGTGAGAGACTCCGACCCATTTGAACTTGTGTTAAGGCTCACAACAAAGGGGAGACACTCGGCCCTACGGAGGGTGTTTGGTCATAAAGGGGAAATCCAAACCTAAATGCTAGCTTTAGAAAATTAATGATCAATCACATGGGCAGTTCGTCGAGCCGGCGACGCGGGCACACGCATACCGTGTGGGCAATCTAACACGCCTAGACACCAGTAAATCTAGGGATAGCTAAGAGTTTTGTGGATCTCACCACCATGAAAGTTGCGGACACTTTCTATTTATGCTGAAGGGGAGCCCACGCATCGAGTCGCCAGTGTCTAGTCTGTGCACAAGTGTACCTCGTAGAATGTGCACATAACAACAAAAGGTAATGAGGGCAGGATGTATGCATAGTACACTTGATAAATATCACAGTATATGAAATGTATGACAAAAATGTACCTCTGCAAAGAAGGGTCGTACAAATATTGCCCTTTACACCACAATGCAGTTGTCGCTTCACAAGTGCTTGTTGCTCCAATGAGGCTTTCGACTGAAAGGGAGAACATGCCGGTGAGGTTGCCTACAGCTCAAGCTGAGAGGAGCGAACATCGTCATGAAGGTTTCCTCATGAGAGGGAATCCTAACTATAGGGAGACTTGGCCAGCAGTTAGCGTCACCAACACGAGGAGGCTTCAATTGGAAGGAAAACTGGTGGTCTTCGCCGCTGACAAGAATAGCGGTGTGGGGGGAGCTCATATTGAAGAAGAGGTTTGGAAGTGTCGACTACCAAAAGGGCCATAGCTACTAGGACTTACCGGCATGGAAGGAGGTCCAACAAAGAAGCTACCTAGTGAAAGAAGAGGGCCACTGATGAGGATGCAGTTGTGAGGAATTAGAACAGGTGGCAAGATTTTTTGTGAGGGCTAAGGTACGGGAGTAGTGGGCCGAATAAAGGGGGGTTACCTGTACCGAGGGAAACTACGGTAAGGAGGTGTGATGAGGGAGTGCCACCGGCAAGAGAGACCAACAACATGTGAATCTTGATAAAGAGTGAAGGGAGGTTAGCAAATTTTGAGGCTTAGAAGGGGGCAGACCATCGGGTAGTAGCACGGGCATGGAGGAGTATGATGCCAACAAGACGCCAATCAAAGAAAGATTGTTGCAAGTGCATGGTGAAATTGCGTTGAAGAGGGACCCGATGGCAGGTTCACGAAGCTAGGGCACAGTTGCAAACGAGATAGGAGATTTTTTTTTGTTTGGCTAGGAGGATAGGAGAGAGGCGTACGTGAGAAATTTAGGGATTTATGGATTTTTTAAGTTTTTTTATTCATAATAATAATAATGTTATTTATTATTCAAAATCCTTGATTTGCACACCTTTCGAACATGCACGGAACATCAACATTATGTGCATCCTTTCAGGGTAAAATCGACATTCTGGATGGGTTGGCGCAGTCTGTTTTGTCATCGGGGTCATCTAAACAAATTCATTGGTGGACGAGCCAATTTTAGTCAGTTTCTCGTGTAACGTGGCGAGTAACACTTGTTTGCCCGACTGAAGCCATCTGAGGTGCAAAATGTCGACTGGCCTTCACCTAAGCCAAAGTCAAAGCCTAGAAGAATGACCTTGGCTACGTGCCCCTCACCACATGCCAAAAAGTCTCGGATGGGTGTCTGAACAACCGGATGTTACGGACGGACCGTAGACTATCCCAAATCATGCAAGTGGGCAACCTACACTCGGTGTGCTGTGTAGTCAAAGCACATTGCACTTGTTGGAATTTGCTCAATGTTTTATCGAGCCCATGTTAGTAATCAGGCTACGCACCAAAGAAATGAAAAAGAGCCAAGTACAGTAGGAAGGAAAAGTCATGATGGCCATATCCACTCTTAGAGGGATGGGGAGGAATGCACATGGACTTACATACACCCCGATAACTAGATCAGAAGTTGTAGAGGCATGATCTAGAAAAGTGGTTCAGAGACCATATAGGCATGACCACTTTAATGAGGAAAACATGCTTGTCCCGCTTGCTTCGGTAGGTTCAGGGGCCATAGAGGCATGACCTACGAATGAGTTCAAGGGTCATAAAGGCATGACTCAGAAAAGTGGCAGGGGTGACCCTACATTGTGGTTTAAGGACTGTAAAGGCTTAACCACAAAAACAGGTTCAGGGGCCGTAGAGCCGTGACATAGGCTCAAGTTCAGAGGCCATAGAGATGTGACTCAACTCGGTGGTTCAGGGGCCGCAGGGGCGTGACCACACAAAATTGAGGGGTTAAAGCCTTAAATGCCTACACATCATCGATGAGGACCATTGGGTTTCATGTCACACATGAGTGGAAGGCAGGTTGGCTAGGGAGCCGCCTGCTACTTTAATGAGGAATGTCGGGCTTCACAGAAGGAATACCAGATTTGAGAAGGAATGCCAGAGCGGAACTTACTTTGCATCTGAGGACTAGTCTGCATTTATCAGTTAGAAAGGAGAGTCAAGAGACTCTGATCCCTCCTACAAACTGATTGAGGTGCGTACCTCAACACCCGCACTATGTCAGTGATGAAAGCTAAGAGTCTCATATCATCATCTGAGAGGTAGTGAAGGTTTGCTAGGGAGCCGAGAAATAAAGATATCAGGTTTAACGGTCGTAGAGGCATGACCCGTCCCAATGATTCAGGGGCCATAGAGGCATGACCAAGTTGGATGAGAGGTTAAGTCCTTGAATGCCTGCACATCATCAATAAGGACTGCCTTAGGGCCTTACGTCACACATGAGAAGAAAAAAGAATGGCTAGGAAGCCGAATAATAAAGCTATTGAGTTCAAGGGTTGTAGATTCATGAGTCATCTCAATGGTTCAGGGGCCATAGAGGCATGACCAAGTCGGGTGAGGGATTAAATCCTTGAATTTTGACGTTACGCTGGTGAGGACTGCCGTCAAGTTTTATGTCACTCTTTAAGAGGTAAATAAGTTGGATAAAGAGCCAAGAAATAATGCTAAAACATCAAACAATGAGATGTTATTATAAAAGGTCCGACTAAAATGTCATGTGGTCCAAGAAGCATCGAAGTAGGTGGCTAAAAAGTCGAAAATGTCAAAAGACAGGATGTCCTCATAACAGAGCAGACACTAAGGTCGTAGGGCTCAAGGCACAATGAAGTATTTGGCTATGAAGCCAAAGGATCATCATGAGATGAGACACCCTCATGAGAGAACCTACTAGAATTTCGTATGGTTCGAGAGGCGTCGTATGCTAGATGGACAAAGCAGTCTAGCAATCCGAGACAGGGGGTAAGGTCATACAAAGTGGACCTCATCAGAATATCATGATTGAACATGGATTGGTTGACCAGTTCAAGTAGGCTAAACCAATACGATGTGCTCCTTGACGAGGTGATGAAAATCAACCAAGTTGAACACCGTGTTGAAGGAGGTCAGATGAACAAAGTGATCCAACCTCATAGTACCTTGTGAAATTGAGTGTGGTAACTCTAGATAGAGAGTTTTGCACGTGTGAGAATACCTGGCTTAGGCATAGACTAATTAGGCTAGCATAGAGCTTGGATTGGTATAACATGCAACCTAACATTGTGAGTAGAATCAACCAAGTTAACTATCAAATATGACAGAACGTAGGTATTCTGCATATGCATGTAAAATGATACATGAGATATGTATCCTGACCCTGCATCAAGCAAGCAAGTGTACGACTGAATAGCTTAAGGTAACATGCTCAAAGTGTATTTGAACATCTAAGTGTCCTGAAAAAACATGGATCGGTGGTAAAGTTGATACAACATGTTGCTTGACATGGAAG
This sequence comes from Phalaenopsis hybrid cultivar, assembly GCA_002079205.1. Classification (NCBI taxonomy): domain Eukaryota; kingdom Viridiplantae; phylum Streptophyta; class Magnoliopsida; order Asparagales; family Orchidaceae; genus Phalaenopsis; species Phalaenopsis hybrid cultivar. Next base: position 218,680 of record JXCR01127847.1, read on the forward strand.
TTAAAACCAACCAATGCGATCGAGATAAAGGCATGGTTACATGACTAGGATGGTCTAACCATAAGAGTGCTTCTGTAAGCACGAGAAAAGTAACTTTCACTGGGGATCAATGGATTGGTCATTACAACAATACGACATGGAAGTAGCGGAGAAAACCGACCGAGGTAGTCGAGAAAAATAACGTGGTTATATGACCTAGAACTATCTAACCATCGGGGTGCCTCACGAGCACTAGCGATATAACTCTCTTTGGGGTTTTTTTGTGGTGTGAGAATGCCTAAATTAAGCATGAACTAACCAAACTAGCATAGGACTCGGATCAGTATGACATGCAACTAGACACGGGGATTAGGATTAACCAAGTCAAAGAAATCACTGAAGAGGTGATCTCCAAAGGTACCGACGGGAACACTCATGTTGGGGATACCTTAAAGGTTTTGTCAATGCTTTGTGGAGAATTTAGCTTCTCATTTTGATGTAGTGGACAAGCTCAAACCAATCAGAATAGCCATAAAAAAGGTGTTGGATGCATAGAGCAATCCAACCTCGCAACACCTTTGCCAGATTTTAGCTAAATGACCCACAGTGGGGATCTCAGTTGATCCCTCTCTAAGAATTCTATATGACCTTGTTGGGCATTCTTTTCTGTGAGCATAAAGATACATGTCTTATGCCTAGACTAATTGAGGCTACATGGTGCATGAATTAGTGTGACACACACTTTGAGATAGCGAGCAAAGTTGGCCAAATCGATCAAAATATCATGGAGGTATCGAGGAGGGTTGGATGCATAAATGTCCAACCTCAGGGTGCTTTTAATAAGCCACGACTAAGCGTAGACCCAGCTGGTGTTTCTTCCATAATAAAAAAAAGTAGTCTTCATCAAGGAAAATAACATAATTAGATCGAGCAATGAAGGTCTCGATTAGGCACAGATCAGCTACGTGAGTGAGCATTTTAACTGATACGACTTGCCTACTAACAAAGCATTGAATTACTCAAATCGGGTGGACTTAATTGTCTAACCCACATGGGATATCCTAACCAAGAGTCTATTAAGCGAGACTCTCACTGGGGACTCCTCAAAATTGATAGGGTAATTCCTGTCATAAGGTTAGCACAAAGTAACCGGACCTAGTAAATGGATCAACACAATAGCTCATCATAGAAAAGCCTCCCTCAATGGGGATTCCTCAAAGGCTTACAGAGTAGCTCTTATATAAGGGAAACAAAGGTAGCACAACCTGTAGAAGGAGCTTCTATCAAACACCTAAAGAGGTGACCCAACTGGGGATTTTTTAGTGTGGGTATGAAAGTACTCCGCTTAAGCACAGTCGACTATACAAGTTAAGTGTAGAAGCCAATGCATCATGCCTCTTCCCAAAAAAGAGACAAGGATTGCTCACACCGTGGGGATGTAGAGATGAGGGTTAGACTATAACGATGGTCTACCCACGAAAATGTCTATCCTTTAAGCTAAACCAAGCCCATAGAAGGATCTTGACCGCAGTCGTTCAAAGCAAGCGGGACAAGCATGTTTTCCTCATTCATAAGGATGAATGGGACGTGCATATCAACCATACTCACAACAAGCGAGAGTAGCAGTCTTTGGACCCTGCATAGAGTAGATCAATGAAAAGTAAGGTACGAGAAAGGCGAGGCTTCTTTTATAGAGATTGGTGGCCGCACTAGGCATAAGTTGCCTATAGGACTTCTACTTTGCTCTAAATACGAGCCAACAATCAAATTAAGAGAAAAAAAGATTTCTTCTACATAAAACTGTAGTGAACTATGGGTGATTTTTTTACAGATACAAGGTAATCACCATAAACAGTCCACATAACAAAGAGACAGCAGAAAGCACACTTTTTAATTACTCCAAAACTGGATTACAAAGTGCATGTGCTTTAAAATGCATTTTCTTCATAAAGTACAATGAGTACATGAAAAAGAGGATAAGACAAATAGCTCTTCAAGTATCACCTATTGATAGGGATGCTGGATAAGATCCATTTGCATCAATTATCAAACAAGGGTAGCTGAAATTTTAGATAAAGGGATACCGGACCCTTGGTGGTCAATGCATAGAGCGTAAAGGTAGTTGGTGAAGAGCCCATGAGATGGCAAGCCTTTCTTTCGAAGGAAGGGTCGGCGGACCCAGAGAGTCAATGCATAGTGTGTAAGGGTGGTGGGTAAAGAGTCCACACACAAAAAGGCAAGTTAACTTCTGAGAAAGAACTGTCGGACCCATAGGGTCAACGCATAGAGCATAAAAGTTGTTTGGTGGATACCCACACATATCTCTTAGGAGGGAACAAACCATACTCACTTGAAGTGATGGAATGAGCATATACATAGAAAAGTGTTTCATTTCAGACCCTATGTAGAATGGGTAACCAAAAAGCATGCTAGGAAAGGGCATGGCTTTTCTGCATAAGGCAAATATCAATCGAAATTGACTCCTGTCAATCGAGTTATAGTGAAGGCTAACCAAGTGATATGTGCTAACCAAGGGATGCTCAATCATAAAGCTAAGCTCAAATCCTTTAAAAAGAGGTATATTCCACTCCACTACAATGGGAGAAAAAAACTTATCTACCACACTCATTTATGATGGATGTGACACGTTCTTTCAAACCCGCTTGAGTTATTAGCCTAAAGAGGAAGGGTAAGATAAGTAAGTGGCATCTCTTAGACTGATTACTGATTGTGCCAAGTATAAGTCACCCGTAGGACTTCCACTTTATCTGTTTAGCAATTCAGCAATTAGTTTTAAGAGATGTACAAGACTTCTCTTACGAGCACTAATACATAGAAAAGGTGGGAGTATGGTATGTCATACAACATGCTCACAAAGAAAGCTAATCAACTTCTAAAGGAAGGACTACCAGACCCAGAGGTTCAATGCGTACAACATGAAAACATGTGAGTGAAGAGTCCATCTACAAAGGCTAGCCATTCTTCCAGAGGAAGGGCCACTGGACCCAGGGTCAACGCATGAAGCGTAAAAGTACTGATCCTTAGGGATCTCTATTTCAATGATCGGGTTCACTCCCTCGTTCTTCTCCCTAGCCTCGACCTCGAATGCTAGTTTTGTGGGAGCGTAGCCCCTTCAGTTGCATTGCAGTTTGATTTTCTTTTCTTTTTTTTGTTGATTTTCAATGGTGGGTGAAGAGCCCGCAAGAAGGCAAGCATTTCTTCTAAAGAAAGGGCCACCAAACTCTCTATACTCAGAGGGTTGACGCATAATGCGTAAGGATGGTGGGTAAAAAGCCCACAAGAAGGCAAGCCTTTCTTCCAAAGGAAGGGCCTCCGAACCCAGATGGTCGACACATGAAGCGTGAAAAGGTTGTATGTGAAGAGCCCACAAAGCTTTTAGGAGCCTTTCATGTCATTCATATATATATATATATATATATATATATATNCAGAATCTCTTTTTTTTATCTCGGGCTAAGCCGCTACTGAAAAAGATTTGGTGTGACATACCAAATTGATCAGGTATGAGGAGCTCTCATGTAAGCATCCTAGAGTGATGACCAGATATACCATCTAGAATATGAGATTTTGCAAAATTCAGGTCCAGGTGGGATTTTCCTTAAGTACTTTTCCCTAGCCCCTGTCCTTTAATTCTTTTCACCCTTAGCCTGAGTAGGCCTCGTCATTCGTATCTAGATGTCAAGGAAATGCTTTCATATTTGAGATATCTTTAAATTCATTACAGATTTGTCAGTCATCCCAATTTCACTTAAACAATTCTCTAAACATAATATCTTTAAGGATCTTATCGGGAGAATTTTGAAATCAGAAGGTTCTTTATATTGAAGTTTCTGGTTTTTTCACTCACCTTAAGCTTCTTCTCAGGAGTGTTGAGAGATATTTTGTTTTCTTTTTTTTTTTTTTGAAGCCTTTCACTTTTTTTTTGGTTTCCTGAGAATGACTATTTTTTATGAGCTTCTTTTTGTTATAAAGCGATTTCTTCTGACTCAAAAATCTCCCAAATAAAAATTTTTAGGATTTTATGATTCAATACTTGTCAAGCTTTCATAGGTTTAACTGAATGGAAAAGTAAGAAATCAAAATAGTATCTGAAACTACTCACATCTCAATGACACCCATCTAGTCATTCTGAGGTGTTCTCAGGACTTAGATGAAAGTTCATTAAGGGAAGGGATTTGGTTATTAATACTTAGCTCGAATCCCCCAAACCATGAGGATTTGCAAATCTTAAAAAGGTGCATACATGGTCTGGTCCAAGCTTATCCTCAGGATCTATCATAGATTCAACCTCAAGAATAATCATAGGCAAACCCATGATAAGATCAACCAAGGGGTGCGGTCCTTTCGGAACCATCTCAAAAACCTCCAAAAAATTAGAGTCAGAGCATTAAAGACGCTGAGATATCTCAGTCATATAATCATAGAGATCTAACCATCGATTATGTTGGATATCGAGGTATCCCGACGAGCCATAGACTGATTGTAAAGACAGAATGTTATGATTAGTTCAACATGACTATTGACAAGCTGATAAAAATCAACCCAGTAAAACAAAGCATATCTATGAGGTTGGATATGAGGGATGGATCAATCTCTAAATGATGCTCTATCACCAAGACTAAAAAGTCGATAAAGTTTTAGATAGGTGAGGCACCAAATCCTATTCAGGTTCAGATTAACTAACTAAATCAAATTCTTAGACATGCAAAATATTCTTAGAAATGAAATGCTCTCATCAAGAGCCTAGCCAAAAAGGCAAACTGGCTCAAATCGAATGAGGCACTCTCAAACACTTGGTAGATGTGTATCCCAACTAAACATGCATTGACTAAGACTAGCAAGGTGGTTTAATCGATAAAACATGTTATCAACAAAGAGGTTTTGGGGGTGTACCCCAATTGGAGTATAGAACATCCAATATAGTCTTGTTTAATAAGTGAAAGAGGTAGAATAAGCACTCTTCAAAGCAAAGGTAAGTAAACCCCTCGCTGTCAAATGCAGAAAGTCGTTCTACATGCAGCGCCGGATATCAGGTGACATGGTGGCAAGGAATTTGCCTAACCCATAGGATATTTGCGAAAGCAGGGTGATCAACTTCTGTCCTTAAATAAGGTGAGAATTGATAGGGGTGCACCCTGGATCTCCCTTTATCAACATAGGACAATTTCATCTAACACGATGAAGAGGAAGCCACAACACTTTCTTTCTAGCTCATGGAAAGAATGGGCACATCAAATTTGGGCAAAAGCCACTCAAACAGGATCATAATGATAACTGACACAAAATATGGTGCAGTGGCACTAAGTACCACATCAAGGTCCCATGCAACACCTCGGTAGTTCTTGTAGGATGTATGACAGAAAGTAATGATCCTAGCCTCATAACGGATAAACAAGTGAATCTTTATCTCCTACTATGATGCCTATAGGATAAGAAGAATAAAGAAGTTTGCTCGGAAATTTGAAAGATCTGAGTAAGGAACTTCTTTTAAAGAATAGGACCTAGTCCTCGTAGAGGGGAAATCGCTCCAATAATCTTCTTAGAAAGGAGAATTGTAGTGGAGTCATCAATATGGACCGCATATTTAGAGTAATCTGTCCTAAGGAGGGACAACCCTCACAACTATCATGATCGGGATATAATAAATGCGACCAGACAATATAATAGAGTGATTCCTAGCCAAGGAGAGCAAAATGTCCCATCAACTAGAATCACAATAGGTAAAGAGACTCGTAGCTAAGTTAGATGTCTTAATTGCAACATTTTGTTCCTGTTCCTTTAGAAACCTTTGACCACTGTAAGGACGGGCAAAACCTCAGAGAAACCCGGAAGGACAGAGGTTGGGATGGTCATGAAACCAGAAAAAACATTTCCCCTTAAAGAGGAGGTTGCTCCTATGATCTTCTAAGTCAGAGAACTCGTGGTGTGGGCAGCAACAATAAAGACTGCAGGGTGAGAATGACATGCATCCCTAGGAGTAAGAAACTCCAAAAAATTCTGGCTAAAAGATAGTCCACATTGCCAGACAGAGGGGAAAAATGATTCCCAGCTGCCTGGATTTGAGCATCATCCCGATCCTAAACCAAAGAGAGTCATGGTTGGGACATGGTCTGCACTGCCAAAGGATGAAAAAGGTGATTCTCAATCGATGGGAAATAAGTATGATCCTGGATTAAAACCAAAGAGAGTCATGGTAGGGACATAGTCCACACTACCAAAGGACGAAAAGGGAGATTCTCATTTGATGGGATATAAGCATGATTCTGCGTCAGAACCAAAGAGAGTCATGGCAGGGAAATACCACACCGCTAGAGGACGGTACCGTAAAAAGGTAACTCTAGCTCTCTTAGGCTCTTTTTGGCGTGGCTGCAGCTTCCCAAATTTTTAACTGCAGCTGTGCTACCCAGGAAGCTGCTGTGGGGAAGCTGGCTGTCTATTTCGAGCAGCTGCGTGAAAATAGCTGTAGAGCCGTTGTTTCTAGAAAAATGACCATTCTACCCTTGTTTGGTAAAACTGTTTAAAAAAAGACTATAACAGTGAAATTTTTGTAACTCCATAAGCAAAATTTTTTATATAATAAATTAGTTAAACCTGAAATTGTTAATTATGTAATAAATGTAATTATTGGGTAATTTGTTGGTGATTGTTATGTGTTAAATTTATGGAATTAATTAATATATTTTAAAATTTTAACTTGTTAAATAGCTGAACATATGAAATAAAAGGCTTGCAATAAGAATGCTCTTATATTTGGTGGGACGAAAGTATTAAATATATTTTCCATTTAGGATTTAAGATATCATTAACAAACTAATTAATTTAACTATTTTTTATCAAATATCGATGAATACTTAAAATAAAGTCAATTAAAGGGATGTGTGCGCAAATTTTTTTCCCAAGTTGAAATACATTTTCATTCATTCATAACTTTTATAACATATAAATCTTAAAAGAGGAAATAACAGTGCAGGTGTAACAAGATCTTTATTTGTAAATGCCCCATTTTATTAGTACGATAGAGATATATATTGAATGAGAACATTTACAAAGTTTAGGAACTTGAGATATACCATCAATGCAAGTATGAATTTTGAATTACAGAGTCTAAAAGAAACAAATTAAATAACCACATCTGGACAAAGGAATTAACGTGGTTAGATCATGCTGACCTACTTCCACGGGAAAGGAATCACATAAATTCATTATTGTAATAAAAAAATACATTGCTTCCAATCGACAATGTCTCATTGTCATTGCTGTGAGATGAAAGTAGGCCAAGAAAAAGTTGTGCAAAGTGTAGGTATGTTCATATGAAAGTCTAGGTGTTAGATATGTAAATGTAGAAAGAAAAAAAAAAGTATACATCAAAAGACCTAAAATTTTTGCTCCATAACCAGCTATCCCCAAATTCATATAACATGTTCATTAAAGAGATCATAACAGGTTCAGATGGAAACAGAAAAAACTTCAATGACCCCTACTTTCAAATTTCATAACAGGTACATCAAAGAAAGTAACAACAAAGAATCACCAATGCCCAACAATGTAGTTGTTGCTCCCCAAGCCACATTAATGGGAGAAATCAGGTGACGCCAAAGAGAAGCAGGAAGATGAGAAATAAGAAACATATGTAGTATTTAAAAAAAAATATAATAGATGTTGACTCATACAGAATCAAGTACATATCTATCTTTAAGGTTAACCTCATTAACTATAAGCAGAATCATAGCTACAATTTTGTTGTAAGAACTGAAAAGGTTAATCTCATTAACTAGAAGCAGAATCATAGCTACAATTCTAGTTATATAAGATCTCATTCCTGAGCATCATATGAATAATGTTCAATACTCATTTTAATGGTAAAGCAAATGTCATCAACTACAAACAAATTTCATAGGAGAGAGATGGTAAAGCAAATGCCATCACACAATTCCACCACCTTACCTTCATGGAGATTGAATTTTGATGCAACTTGAAACCCTTCATCATGTGGTATGCATTACGTAAGAATTGTGTGGTATGCATGTAAATTCCTCCAAATATACATGGCTCGTTCCCAATTATGCATGGCTCATTACTATACATTACGTAAGAATTGTGTGGTATGCATTACGTAAGAATTGTGTATTATGCATGTAAAAGCATGGACTGGAGGTTTCTATACATGGTTCATTCCTTTCATAGGTGCTTGAACAAACAATCTTGGATCAATCCAATACCAAGAAAAAGTTTAGAACTAATTTTAATTCCTCATACATTTCAGTAGCTCATGCAATCATAATTAATTTCAATTATCAATCCAAGCCAATAGCATCAAAGGCTGAAATACAGATAGAACGAATTATTTGAATTCAATCAAGATGTTCAAGACCCACACAGGTCCCACGTGCATTGCCTAGGATGAGTTTGCAAAAGCACCTCCTAACAAGCAGTAAAAGACAGTTTGGTGAGATTTAAAAAACATACTAAACAATAAGAGCATTTCCCACAACACCAATAATCGTTGTGACGCAGATCAAATAGGGAGAAGAGAAACAAAAAAAAAAACCTTCATTTTAAATTTCCAGCCACATTTTAATAGAGAGGAGATTGGAGCAAAAAATTGTGATACTTTTTACCAACTATTTACCCAACTACTAAAAAAATATAAAACTCTGCTACCAATGGGGACCGCACTCACCGTAAATCCTGCTAAAACAATTCTTTTTGGTACAACAATAGGATTAGCCATCATTCATATGCTAAAAAAACTGTCTTATTAATTTAGCAACCATAAAGTATGGTTTTCAGTGCAGCAAAATAATAAATTGGTCGAAGTTAAAAACAAATTTTGGTCAAAGTATGGTTTTGCATTGAATCAAAATCTCTTTAACATCACCTTTAATTACAACATTCAATAATAAAGACAACATAAGAACCGTTTTTGTCAAAGTTAAAAACAAATTTTGGAAAGCTATGTAAGAATTATAATTTTTTTTTGCCAAAAATATCAAATACAACCTTTGACATAATTGCATAAATAATAAAAATAAGCATTAAATATAAGATAACGCTCGTTATCCATTTATACAAAAGAGAACTAAAGAATAGACAAATTGCACTTGAAAAAAATAAAATAGCAAAATTTTGAATGAACATCAGGTAATAAAATATTAAATCCTTTAATCATGCGCCTACTATCGCATCAGTTATCCTTTCCCTCAACTCCACCATCGCGCTTGCTTGCACCTTCCCCATCTACAGTACAGACGGTGGAAGCCTCATTCTCATCTTTTGAGAAAGACTGACCTAGTCGATATTCAAAGTCTTCTGCAGGCACATGTTCTTCATCCTCTTCCGCCAAATGGAAGTCGATATCGCTACGAGAATGATGCCTTCTAATGCAATTAAGGAGAGTCATTGTAGCAAACATAATTTGTACTTGCTTGGATAAATTATAAGGAGGCTTATCATGGAGTATCACCCATTTCTTTTTCCACACACCAAAAGTCCTCTCAATGACACCATGTAACGATGAATGTCATTTATTAAACATTTCCTTTCTACCTCGTGTAACGTTGCTTGCACGCTCAAAGTCTGGTATATGATATCTCGTATCAGGAAATGACTATAGATACCCTCGTTGCAAAGGATAACTAGCATCGACCAAGTAGTATTTGCCTAATTAATTGAACAATTAGTATGGAGATTCAAGTTTGGCATTCAATGAGCTCAATCCCGAGTGTACCTGTAGGTGGATGTGGAAAGTTGGTATTTGGATCCCATGTTGCAGATCTAAAAACTTGACTATCAAGTGCACTGCCCTCCCAACCAGCCATAAAAAAAGTAAAACACATGTTAAAGTTGCAGACGACCATGACATTTTGGGTGGGGCTACCACAACGACTGATAAATGCTACCTTATCATTATTTGGGATATGTGGGTCAACATGTGTTCCATCAAACACGCTGATGCAGTCCTGGTTGAGTTAATGTTAGGTTTGACACATACTATAACAAAATTAACTATATTTCATTCGAGAGAATACCTTGAATAAGAGCATATATTGCACATCCTGTGATATCTCATCGGGTGTCTGCTCGAATTTAAAATCTGAAGGTCTTATGACATGAGAGGATAGGCTAACAAGTGCACTCAATCCGATTGAGAAGTACCAGCTTAGTGTTTCTGAAGAGTGCTGAAATCTCTCCATCGCTCCTCGCAGACTCATTTTAGGATAATATGAATAGTGTTATTGCGAGCACCTCACGTGGATTGGTCCTTGAAGATCCATGAAGTATGTAAGCTCCTACGAGTAATTCCAGAAGATCGATAATTATTGTCTGGCTCATTCAAAACATATTACAAAATCTTGTTGGGTGTCCCACAAGCAACTCTCCAACCAATTTGTCGCCAATATAATAAACTGTCATGCATGGCGACCGATCAATGTACATGTTATAGTACTTGTACATCAACAATATTGTCATTAGAAACATCTCTCTCCACTTTCTTCTGCGTGAATCCATGTGGGCCTATATTTGTCTAGTTATATTTGCATCCTTGGTGATGGGTATCCCTGAATGTTAACTCTAAATAATTATCAGCTACATGAGAGTTTGAGACATTAAAAAAAGAAACGTTTGTATATAATAAGAAACGTATAACTGATTTCACAAGTACAACTCTAGAAAGAAATAAAAAATAGTGCAGTTGCAAATGTTCTTGTGATGAAAAATATAAAATATCTCAAATGTTCAAGAATTCGTAAAAACACCGAATATATGCCACTCTACGGGTAGCAGACATCTTCACAAACAAATCTCTACGAACCGAGTCCTCTATCAATTCTGCTGCGAACATATACAAATCATAATTCGCATAAATTTTAGTTGTAGCGCTTAGGATTTCAAGTGCCTCTTCGATAGTTGTTGAATGAGAAGACTGGCATTTTGCTTTGAAATAATAAACCGCCTCGGATAGCTTGTTTCTGAGGGAAGAAGCATCAGATTTTCTTTTATCAACAACCCTCGGATGTTTCAAACGGGAAATGGTTTCATATTTGTTCTGATATGGGCTAGGGAAATCAATGAAATCAATTGAACCTCCAGGGCTTCCCAAATTCACGGCATTACCAGCGAACCCTGTCTTGCTTAGGCTACATGCATAATTCCCAGTTGCAACCACCCACCCCCCCAAACATGCAGTCAAGTTTCTCCTCCAATTTCAGGCTCAATTCCAGTAATCATGAACTTCTTTGTTGCGGACACCACCTACATAGAAATTGATAAACACTCAATTAAGAATAAACTATAAAGTTAGAAAATAATGAAGTTTGCAAATAATACTCACTGTCAGTCTTTCAGCCCACCATTCATCAGGTGCATCAACAGTTCGCTTTAATGGATCCCAACCGAGGCTTGTAGATCCCCTTTTCAATTCCTTCCAATTTTTCTAATTCTTCTTCAGTTGGTCTCACTTGTTCTTCATTTGCAACCTGTTGTACTCTCAGCCTGTACATTCCTTGAAATTTCTGATAATATTTTGCCACCCTTATTTATTAAAATAGGTCGTAGGCCTATTTTCCCATTCAATCTCTTTAAGACAAAGATCGCAAATTATTATTTTCATTTCTTTTTCCCACAATGCGGGGGTAGCAACCTCTTTAGGTTTATTATCCATGTTATTACTATAACAAAACAAAGCCATGAAACACAACAGTAAACTCAATTAGAAAGTACAAAATGGTGATATGTAAATCAACTAAAATAATCATCTATTCATCCTGAGATAAAAAAGAGCCTAACAAAGATAAAGGAAAAGAAAAAAATCAACTATGCAAAATCAAATAAAACATCATAATTATTTGGAAAGATCTTCTAAATGAAGAAATGCAAGTACAAAATTCAATATTTGTTTAAAAAGCAAAGTAAGAATAATTTATAGCAACTCAAAAAATAATAGAATATAAGAGATATAGTGAAAATACACAAGTTTTTAAGGCTTGAGAAAAAATAATGATCTTAATTAATTGCAATCATCTAAGAATAATAAAACTCAAGTGTTCACTTTGTCACAACAAAATTCACAATGATCTTAATTGATCTCAATGCTTCCTAATTAATGTCAAGGCACCAAACTGATATGCTTCAAGGCTTTAACCACTTTAAGGTTAAGCTCAAACAATCATATGAGAAAACAAACTGATATAATGAAAATACAAGTTCCATATTAATGATTCAAAAATTTATATGGACATTTCATTTCAAGCCCAAATAGAATACTCTTGTTTACACAAGTATGAGATGGTCTTTTCAATAGTATACCAATACATGAAGTATGTACGCGAGAGTGCGCCCTTTTTCTATGTATACTTTTTTCCTATGTATTTCATAACTTTATTAATGTGCATAAATTGATATTCCTGCTATATGAAAACCCTAACCCTTTCAAAAAATGGATTTTTTGGGCATGGTAATGAATTTTCAATCAGACATCCTCACCCAGTTTTTTTGTTGGAGTGCATCATCTTGAATGACATAAATGCTTGGATTTCTATTTTGGAAATCCACAAGGGTTATGTTGCATGTACTGTGTTTTCATCAGAAAAAATGTTTTAGATTTTTTTTTTTTGCAAACCAAAATAACAAGAAAAAATACTAGAAGAAGAAATCATTTCTTTTGAGCTAATCACATTAGGTGCAACTGTAATAAAAGAGAAACAACTCCTCCTTAATATCATCTTCACTACCAGAAGCTCACAGATCAGGAAACCTTTTATGAGGAGGAGCCACTCACAATCAAGGAGCTCGACCTACTAATGATTTTAACCTAGATTCCAAGCCGGGAAGAAGAGAGAATCAAAACAAGTAAGGAAGAGGGGTTTAAGCTTACCTATTTCAGCCTTTCTGGATTTGTGCTTGGTCAAGAAAGAGGAAGGCACAGGGGCCTCTAGAAGAAGCAGGGGCGTCGATGTCGTTGAAGAAGATGGCTAGACGGTGCTAGACGAGGAACACTGAGGGCTTCTTTTTACAAAAAAATAAGGGTAGTTTAGATTATTAGCAAGCGAAAAGCTAGGGCCATGGGGTGGATCTTGTGTCCACTTTTCTCCTGCTTTAGCTTCATTAGGTCGTGACACTGGGAGCCATATGATAAATTTTTGTGATTCGATTCTGTGAAGTGGCAAAAAAGCGGCCCCAAATAGAGCCTTAAATAGTGCAACATCCACATGATGGAAATTCTCAAAACACTGAAGGACTGCAAAAGAGGCTAGGAAATGAGAAAGAGCGTTGTAGCTCATCGTCATCTGGTACCAGCCTCTTTCTTTGAGAAAAAGTAGCACTGATACGAGTTGCTACAACGAAATAAGTGTTACATGTACAACTCCTCCTTTCCAAAGGAGCACATGTAGCAGACGACTGATAGAGATGCGGTCCACACAAATGGGGACAGTAGCAAAACGACTCACAATTCGGGGGCCAAAGGCACCTCCTAAACTGGAATCAGAACAGGTATAGAAACCTGAAGCAAAACATGATATTAAATTCACAACAATCTATTCCTAGTCTTCTTGGACTTTCTGCCTAATTGAAAGACAGGTGGAACCTCAGAGGAGCCACAATCAAAAGAGAGCCGAGACAGAAGTCACAACGGTGACTGCTAACAGAAACTCACCTACCTAGGGCAGGGAGATCTGTGAGAAGATGGAGGGACAAGTCTGAAAATACTGTCAGGCGCTGCGGTGCATCGCTATCAAATGTCGGCCTCTTTTTTCAAAAGAAGCAGGTGTTATGCGAGCCACTATAGTAAAAACAGCTCAATATGCACATCTCCTCTATCAAGGGGGAGGGCACCGAAAAAATGCCTCAAAAGGCATAGAAATAACTCAATGTGCACATCTCCTCTTTTAAGGGGGAGGGCATAGAACAAATGCCTCAGAGGGCTTAATATTACGTAAGGTAATCCTATAGGAGTGCTTGAAGGAACTAAAGGTTATGAAATCCTCGGAAGCACAGAAGATGCTCTGAGAAAAGGGAAAGGGTTCCCCCAACAATAGCGACCATATCCATCTTCCTTCTCTTCCACGTCGCGGGGTAAAAAAAGGACAATGATCGAAAAAAAAGGAGAGGTTATGAAACCAATCACAAAGTATACTGACATTGATGCCTGTGATAATGCAACAACTGAACTATCGAGGGTTAGATAAAGACGGAATGCATCGAGTTGCTACCCTTAGCAACTGACGCATGGACTGAAAAATAAGGTCTCACAAAAGGCTCAACTATGACTTGAGGGAAGAGAATAAGGTCACGATAATAAGAGTGAAACCCCTAGTACGGAGAGAGACTATAACCCCATAAGCAAAACTCCAAGTATGGAGAGAGACACTAATCCCCAGCAAACTCGCCATTCTATTTTTGTTTATTTTTCTCTTTTTTATTTTAGAAGAATTCGCCAGCCTGTCGATCATCGTATACTTCCCCCATTTGAATAAATATTTCTCTCGAATTAGATCAATGATTCAAAGAGGTGAGGAACTGAATAAAAAGGGACATATGATAAAGTGACAAACAAGAAAAAAACACAAAATGTGGAGAGTCTACGTGAGGTAAACCTTGCAAGGATAGGTTAAGAGTGTCCGCCCAAATAAGATCAGGCGAAAGCACCTTAAACCGATAACCGCAAAGAATACCTACGTAGACTACCCATAACCATAGAGACACGTGTAGGTGCCTATTTTGGAGTCAAGAGCACTCCCAAGGGGACGTATCCCACTTGGTTAATTACATATTAGAAGTACCCAAGAATACTCTTAATAAAAGGAGTTTCTCTTGGATTATCATGAACCTGGGGTACAGACAATCAAAGGATAGGTTATTTCGTGTGGGAATAGTCCCAATGCTTCAAAGCTCAGGCTAAGCCATTGGGTAGAGAGTAAGTCTCTCACATCCCAAATGGGTAGCGGCTCATCAATATTTGGAGCCCACATAATAACCTAAATCATATTAATGGGGATATCCCAACACGTCTAAGCACATCCGAGCCATAAGGGTAGAGAAAAAATTGTCGTATCCCAAATGGGCGATGGCTCATCGGTATCGGGTCATCAAGGTGATATCAACAAAGTCAAAGGAGCGTCGGGCTCAAAAGGGCTCAACAAAAGGAAGGTAGAGTAATACTAGAAGGTTAAGGTAACTGAGTTGGGTACCACATACCCGTCATCCACAGCTACTAGGACCCTAAGTCTATCCGGTCATGAAGGTAGTCGAGCCAACATGTCCTGAAATCCTCGGTCAGTAATATGTGAATTGCATCGCCTACTGAGGAACTCGGTAGCCCTAAGGTCAGAGGAAGGAAACTCTATCCTATGACTACAAATTAGAGCTCCAAGAGGTGGGACATATACCTATCAAAGTGGTAAGGATGCCTCATGAAAGAAAGAAGGGGACGTTCAGCAACAAAGCTGGAAATGCTCCAAATAAAAGGGCTTACACCCCGTCTAGTTCGGGGAGCCTTCTAACACCCTAGCCGCACTAGACAACCATATATGCAAAAGTATGTTGGGTCAGTCAGATTAGAGACGCACGGGGACCCATCCTCGGGACATGCAAATATGATGCACTTATCTAGAGCAGTCCTTAAGTATTGTAGAGGCACTATTACTATATGTAGGAAAGTAAAAGTGAAATTTTTAAATCCTGAATATTTTAATCCTAAATTTTAATTATCTTGAATATTTTATTTAGGATTTTGTAAAAAATTAGGAATTTAAGTCCTAAAGAGACTATATTTCAATGTGAATCCTAGATTGCAGAAAGAAGCAAGGAAAATACATCCAGATGTGCAGGCATGCAGCATGACGCAAAAAGCAAAACAAGCCGAATCAAAATAATGAGCAGGTCAGTGTCGCTGGATTGACAATATATCCCAAAAAAGAAAAAGAGCAGTCAGACTCTGTATATACATGCCCGACCATAATTCTATACATCAATGTAAAAATGCAGAATTAAGATACGAGGCACAAGCATTTGCTCCTGGTCTCCCTCCACGTAGTTCCCGCGCCACGGCCTTGGAACTCGTGCCCGTATGTTATTTCTACTACAGGACTCTCCTAGACTCTAAAAAATACATAGGAAAAAGAGAAGACTCAATCCTGCATCAAAAAAAATATTAGTTGGAAATCTCACATGCATATGACGTATAATGAGCCAAGCCTTAAAAGTGGGGAGCTAAATAGCAAGTGCAAGCAAAAGGGACAGAAATCATTACTTGCTCCCCCCATAGTGGTACTTGTGTGTGTGCGCATATAAATAGACATGGCTCCCTATAGAAAAGTGCCCTAACACACTACCAAAAATATGTAGCAAGCAATCACACCTCAAGCATAATGCAAAAGAAAGATGACTGGCTAGGTGATGCGGGGCGACTTAGTGTGAGAATTTTGCAAATATTTTTTTAATATTACAAAATTACACACAACAAATATATAATAAATGTGTAATATAATCCCAACAAAAATACTTTTTATGAAAATAATTTATCTTTTAAAACTCTTTTAAACTGCCAAACCCCCTTTAATATCAACTCAAGTATATGTATAGCTCAAGTAATAAAGGCTCTAATGGAGTCTTAGATATTGATCCCACGGGGAAGTTGGAAAATCCTAAAGTAAATTATGAAAATTATTTTATATCAAAAACAAAAATAAAAGTAAAAGTAAAGTGCAAAGTTTGAAAATTAACTATTCTTGTGAATGCTAAATAAAATGCAGATGTAAGACTACAGAAGTTAAACTAAACTAGATACTAAACTTTCAAAAGTAAAATTACAAAAATTAAACAAAGTTTTTGTTGTGACAGAAAGTTCAAATTTAAGAAAGCATCCTTCCCTTTTACAATGAGTATATGGATTGTGAAGAAATTGAAATCATTTGAAAACATATATAAAAACTGTTTTGTGCTAAATAGAAGCAGTTATATTCTTTACCCTCTTCCGAGTGCTATAAAGAACACTGACTAATCTAGAGTTTGGTCCCTAATTTTGTGGTTAGAATGGGAGGATATCGGCTGCCACTCCAAAGCTCCCACTACTCCCTCCCCTGAGGGCAAACAATCTCGCATTAGTTTCCAATAAATTGGACCAAATTGGGGATTTTAATCTGTCACTTTAAAATCTCTAATTATGCATCCAACAAAGAATATTTCATTATTTATTTGCACCCAATCTAATGGATGACATACTCTCCCATGAAATTAAATGTGATTCTCCCTATGTTGTAGAAATCATATTTCATTTAAGAAAACATGTCTCTCAACAAGTTTTAACATTTCAGTTGGCCATAACAAAAAGTAAATAAAGATCGGAGTTCAAATCATCACAAATTATTATCACTTAAAACCATGGAAAACAAAATATATTTTTCACAAAATCATATCTCAAATTAGGGAGAAGAATAATGAAGAGTACTCAGAATTCATGAGAAGGATACAACAAAACACAGATTTCATATATAAAAAAAAGTTTATAAAATAAAAGAAATAAAAATATAACTTATCTCACAATCCTTCCCAAGCAAATCCCTAGAAGTTCTCTCCAAGCCTTTCTCTCTTTTCAATCTCTCCCAATTCTCTCTTAAAAGTGTAATGAAGAAGAAATCTCTCACCTTTTCTCTTCTCTTATAACCCTAGAAGAAAATATCCTCTTCTCTTTATCTCTAACTCACACCCACTTTATCTTCTCTCTCACGCCACACGCTTCAACACTTCAAGTTTTTTTTCTTTTATTTTGGGCTGCCTCCTTTAGAAAATAATTCAAAATTCCCTCCAACATTCAACACTTATAAATTTAAAAGATGTGTCATTTGATCTAAGAGACATATCTCTTCATAAAAGAACCTTCCAAAGTGTTTAAAAGCATTGAATTACTCCAAGAGGTGTGTACAACAAGTGTCCTTTTGAAATTCACACAAAAATTCATCTTAAACCGCCTTAATTTGAAAAAGTCATCCCTGGCGCATCATGCGCTAGTACTCTGGATTTTGGCGCGTCATGCATCGACTTGGCGCATTATGCACCAATCCCAAAATTCACTGTTTTGGCTCCAAATTTCATCTTTTTTGCCATTTTTATTCCAAATGCCTAAAAATGATATAACTGCAAAAAAAATACAATAATACCCTTCTTTAAATTGTAATATCACCAAAAATAAGCATAAAATAAGTACTTAAAACAGTTTATTATTTTGGTGTATCAAAATCCTTCAAACTTAAATGTTACTTGTCCTCAAGTGACACTTTTATTACATAAAGCATATGACTTAAGATAGAGATTAACTTTTAACTTCTATACTTTAGTTTAATTAATAGAATAACAAAATTTAAGAAAAAAGTAACTTAGATTCAAACTCTAAGTCTAGGAATACTTAGTAATCAAATTTAGGATTTTTGAATCTCTATTCATTTTAAAAAGAATTGCATTTAGTCACATTAAAAACATTTAGAATATTCATATGAAAAAGAACTTCACAAAAAATTTACTAGGAATGCTACTAATAATCCAATAGAAGTTTAGAAAATGTAATAAAGCTCTTTCCTTAAATTGATTCAAGTGAAGCCAATTTTTTATTAGGCTTCTCCTCAAGCTTCTCCTCACCTATTTTTCTTTTCTTTTCCTTTTTTTCTTTTTCTTTTCATTTTTTTTCTTTTAGGATCTTTTCAATTCTTTATTTTCTTCTTCTTTTTCTTTTTCAAGTGAGGATTACTATATATGGATAGCCTTTAATAATTTTGAATTTCATTATCCTCTTCTTAAAGTTAAAACACCTTACCTTTCTTCATTTTATAAATTCATATTAGTTTATGATTTTTCATAAAGTCTCATTCTTTTCTTCTTACATGAAACTTTAAAATTCTCAACACTTCAAAAATACAATTTTCTTTAATTTAAATAGAAAAACATAGTCTTATCCTATCATATCAAATATCTTTAACTTTAGAATTGACCTTCATTATGAAAAACTTTTTACCTAAATTTACCACAATATTTATAAACACAAGTATAGTCATTTAAAGTTAAATCTTAATATCTTAGGCCATGTTAAATTAAATTTAAAAATATACTTACCTAAGGACAAATAAAATTTAGTTTACTCCTTTTCAAAATAAATTTTTCTTTCCCCCAAACTTAAGTTTTTAAGTGATTTTAAAAATGTTTTTAGTGTAAAATTAAGTAGGTGAAAGAAAACAATAAATGCATGAAAAATAAAAACTGACCTGTAGAGGATTTCTGACTATGAAACTGGGATCTGGTATACTGCAGGTACTAACTGTAAAACTACATGTAGACTTTAAAGCATTAAATAAAACATAAGATATTCTAGAGAACTTGCTGAGAACTAAAAACATAAATATAAAAACTGAAAATACAAAAAAATTAGAAAAAATGAAAGTCTACAGTTACTATTACAGATTCAGTCCATAACACAACATAAAAGCTCTTACTACAATAAGTTTTAAGAGAATGTACATCCCAATACAATCACAAACAACAAACATAAAAAACAAACTAAACTAGACTCATAAAACATCAATCCTCATCTCCTTCCTCTTCATCATCAGATTCTTTTTCTTCTTCTTCTTCTTCATCAAGAATGGAAAGCGTAGGGAGTGAAAATGGGGCAAGCAGTAAAGTCCACATTAGATTCACCCCTAATATGTCTTTCCATAGCATTCTCAAAATCAATATCATGTTGAACTCTCCTCTACTGATATTCATCATTATATTCATTTCTTGCTCCTATCTCTCCCAACTAAGTTTGAATATTGACTATGTCCATTTGTTGAATCATGAGTTGGTCCATAATACCTTCAAGTGATGTAGATCGATAAGTAGACGCCCCTACAGTAGATGTAGAGGGTCTATCCCTTCTTACACTTCTAGATTCAACAAATGATTCTACTCTTTGAATCATATGCATGCCAATCAAATTTTGTGGTTGTAATCTCTCTTCATTTCTATGGTATTCTACTTCTGATTGTTCACATAGAGTGAAAATCAAGGCAGGGTATCCCAAACCTCCAGCTGTAGAACTACCAGCTATACTCTAAGCATGATGAACTATAAGTGCACCAACATCCATTGCCTTCATGTTATGAATGCAATGGTTTAATACAACTCTATCTTTAGTAACATCAGCAAAATGATTTGTTGGCAACAGTATGGCAGAAATGAAGTGCGGTCATACTTTTGACTGAATAGACAATATGGAAGCAGAAAAGTTAACTATCTTGTTATTCTTAATCTTCCATTCCACTCTTCCATTAATCAAAAATGCAATCAATTCCTCCAGTGATGAATCATCTATCACAAATGCAGCATATTAATCATGAAATATGTTTTTAAGCCCATAAAAAGCATTGAACCTTTCAGCAGAAAATTCAACCTACTTACCTCTCACCAAGATGTGATCTTCAACAATGAATCTCAGGTTTGCATAAAACTCTCAAACCATCGAAACAATTTCTATGGTAGTGAAGTAGCAGAATCTTTCCCAATTCCTAGCAAGAATCAGTCTCTCGACCTTGCCACCAAGGTTTGCAAGCGCTCGTTCTTGTATCATTCTTTTTTTCTCCATCTGAGTATTGTAACTGTGTTGGGCTTTAAAACTAACAAATCTTCGTGCATCAAATTCCTCAGACTCTTAACTCGGGGAGCCATTTGAAAATTCTACCAAATCAAAATATAGTCCAAATAAATCACTAAATTAAAAATTTAACTCCTCAAGCAAGATTATTTGGTAAGAAACTTTCACCATGATTTTTTTTCAAACTTTTTCATCAAAAATCCCAATTTTTGGATTTCCTAAATTCATGGTGAGAATAAAAAATTTCTACGTTAAAGTGAAGCTCTTACCGAGAGAAGATGAAATCTATGGTTTTTAGCCTCTGAACCCTTCTCTTTCACCCACAATGTGATGCCTTAGACCAAGGCTTTGAGGTAGGAGACGACTCAAGTAGCGAAAATGGAGTTTTTCTATGTAATTTCGTTGTTTACTAGGCAATATGGCGTGTTCAGACAATTGGCGCATCATGCACAAATTTGGTGCATCATGAGCTAAGGCTCTGTAAATTGATGCATCATGTGCCAGTGCTCAAATTTACCAAATTTTGGTTTTCATGAAAATCTGCTCTGTACGGCTTTATGTCAACCTCAATTTAACTCAAATAAACCTTTATAAGCATATATAAACATCACAATAATACAAAACATTCACAAACAACACAAAACTCACATTTATATATAAAATCTATACTATTACAAACTAACATTTTTCAAGCCGACAAACATCAAATTCAGTGTTCTAAAGCAAACCAACATTCTAACACTGAAATCTAAACATCAAAAATCAAAACATAAACATAGATAGTGTTCATTAGAAAGGAAAAGTAATCCAACTCAACAAACTAAAACAAATAGTATTAAACAAAATGTTTCGTGCATAAATTAAGATCAAACAACTTCTTCACTATCGTCCTCCTGGATATCTCCCATAGATTGGTGGTGCACATATGGGTTGTAGAAGGATCGATATAGAAATTCATCAGTTGAACTTTCCTCCTCAATCCAAGCATGTTTCTTGAACATACGTACTAGCCCATCTTCATTGCGCTCTGTATGTTTAAAATATTGCTTTAGTCTCCAATCTATATGATCCAACATTTTAGTAATATTTCCAATCACATGCATGAGATTTTGCACATCTTTCTCTATCTTCTTGATCCTCTTTGAAAGTGATCTCGAGTTGTAGTAGGTTTGAACAGGTGATGAGTTTTGAGATCCTTGATCCATCAATACATTCATATCATTTTCATCTCTCATTCCACAGTTACAAAAGACTTCTAGATCCATCGGCTTCCAAGGAAGTAGCACTTTTTCCTAACTTTCATAAGGTATTTGTGATTGACTGCATAGTAGGAAAATAGTGAATGGATATCCCAGTCTAGTTGCGGATCCATTCACAATCAAACCCAAAATTGATTTAACAATAATAGCTCCAACATCAATAGGTTTTCCAGTTTGAATACAATAGTTCAAAATGATACTCTCTTAAGTTACCTTACTAATTTTCATGGTAGGCAGTAATTTTGATGCAAGAAAGAAATGTCAGGCTTTAGAAATTGGATTTAAAAATGACGAAGGAAAACTTACATTTCCATCATCTCTAGTCTCCCAATTTGCATCTTCATCCATAAGGTAGTGGTAGAGTTCATTCATATTCTCTCTTGTAGGGATAAAGTTTGTATAATGGCAGATAGACACATTTTCAACCATAAACATCTCGTTTATTCTTGAAAGAGTAAACTCCACAAATCTACCTCATAAGTAAATCATTCCTTGGTTGATCCCAGGAAGATTTGTATAAAATTCTTTGACTATAGGAACAACAACAACGGTAGTACTGTAGAAAAGCACTTCCCAATGCCTTTGTGCAATAGTCTCGTCTACTCGAGTATTCGGCATGTTGAATCCTTGATTCACAAAACCCCTATGTTTGATAAGCCCCTTCTTCTCTAGAACTCGATCTTGTAATTTCTGCACATCAAAACTGATGAACTTTCTCCAGTTGAAAATTCCAAATCTAGCGGAGTTTTTAGAGTGGGAAGCCATAGGATTTGAAAAGTGGTGACTCTTCCCTCATTTTCCCCCTTAAAATATGGTTTGAAGTCGATTTTTAGGAGTTATATAGAGAAGAAACCGTCATTTGAAACATTTTAAATTATTTTTGGACATGTGGCGCATCATGCACCGATCTCGTGCATCATGCACCAGCTCTCTGGAAAGTGGCCCATCATGCGCCAGTTCCAAAATTTTTGTTGTTTCGATTTCAATCCAATAAATTCTCAATTTTTCCATAAAATTAGGCAAAGAAAGATGTTTTTAAATATTTTATCAAAAATACGGACTACATAAAGACTTAAACATAAATATACGTAAAATATTTCAAACAAAACAAACTCAAAAACTAACTAAACAACGATACATATGGGTTGCCTCCCATTAAACGCTTGGTTTAATGTCGTCTGTCCGACATTCCCAGTTTTATTCTGGGTGACCCAACATTACACTTTTTGTAAAAGCTGGTCTTTGACCATCAAAATATGATTTCAATCTGTGCCCATTCACTTTAAATATTCTTCCAATCTTGGGATCTTCAATATTAACTGCCCCATAGGGATAGAATTTTATAACTCTGAATGGCCATTTCCACCTAGACTTCAATTTTCTAAGAAATAGTTTCAATCTTATATTGTATAATAAAACTTCTTATCCATGTTCAAATTCTCTTTTTATTGTCTTCTGATCATGCAATTCTTTCATCTTTTCCTTATAAATCCTTGCATTATCGTAAGATTCATTCTTAATTTTTTCAAGCTCATTCAATTGCAATAATCTTTTCTCACCAGCTTCTTTCAAATTTAAATTGAATTCTTTTATAGCCTAATAAGCTTTATGCTCCAATTCAACTAGCAAGTGACAAGTCTTCCCAAAAATTAATCTATAAGGGGAGATTTATATAGGTGTCTTATAGGCGGTCCTATATGCCCATAATGCAGTATCTAATCTAGTAGACCAATCAATTTTACTAGGATTAACACTCTTTTCTAAATTCTCTTAATTTCACGATTAGATACTTCTGCTAAACTACTAGTCTGGGGATGATAAGCAATTGCAATTTTGTACATTATATTATATTTTTCCACCAAATTTGCAATTATTGCATTCCTAAAATCAGATCGTTCATCGGTAATGATTACTCTCGGCATTCTATATATTGTAAAAATATTTTTAATTAAAAATTTTGAAACACTCTGAGCATCATATCAAGGTAAAGTGATTGCTTCAATCCATTTTGAAACGTAATCCACTACAATCAATATGTATTTTTTTCTGACCGAGGGTATAAATGGTCCCATAAAATCCAATCCCCATGCATCAAAAATTTCAATTTTCAAATTAAAATTTAAAGGCATTTCATTTCTTCTTGAAATATTAGCTACTCTCTGCCACTGATCACATGTTTTAATATATATATATATTAACATCTCTAAATAAAGTAGGCCAATAAAATTGAGATTGTAAAATTTTATGAATAGTTCTATCATTCCCAAAATGTCCTCCAAATTCATTTTTGAATAACTTCCTGAATTTCTTTATAAGGCACGCATCATCTTATCAATAAATCTTTACATTGCTTATATAAATAAGGATCATCCCAAAAATAAGATTTTGCATCATGAATGAATTTCTTTTCCTGTTATTTTGTTAATCCATATGGTAAAATACCACTAAAAAAATAATTTACAATATCCGCATACCAAGGTATTTCTCGTCCTTTTACAGCATAAAGTCGTTCATCAGGAAAATTTTCATTAATTTCTTTTTCCATGTCAAGTATTTCATCTTGTTCTAGCTTAGACAGATGATCAATAATTTGATTATCAATCCCTTTCATATTGAATACTATAAAATCAAACTCTTGCATTAGAAGTACGCATCTAATTAATCTTGGTTTAGTCTCCTTTTACATCAAATATTTAATAGTCGAATGGTCAGTATGCACAACACATTTAGCTCTAATCAGATATGATCTAAACTTATCAAAAGCATACACAATAGCTAATAACTCTCTTTCAGTGGTGGTGTAATTAATTTAAGCATCATTAAGAGTTTTACTAGCATAGTATATAACTTTAAAAATCTTATCATATCTCTGCTCTAAAAAAGCTCCAATTGCATAATCACTAGCATCACACATTAATTCAAAAGGTTTCTCCCAAGCAGGTGAAATAATTATAGAAGTAGTGATCAATTTTTCCTTTAAAGTTTCAAAAGCTTTAAGGAAATCTTGATTAAAGTAAAATTTTATATCTTTTCTTAGAAGTTAGCATAAAGGTTTAGTAATTTCTGAAATAACTTTAATATATCTCTCGCAAAATCTAGTATATCCTAAAAAGCTCCTAAATCCTCTTACTGTGGTAGGTGGAGGTAGGTTCGATATAATATGTATTTTTATAGTATCTACTTCCATGCCATTTTTTGAAATTTTATGTCTAAGCACAATTCCTCCTGCAACCATAAATTAACATTTTCTCCAGTTCAATACAAGATTAGTCTTTTCATAACGTTCCAGAACTTTTTCTAAATGATTTAGATATATTTCGAATGAAGTTCCAATTACATAAAAGTCGTCCATAAAGACTTCAATCCCTTTTTCAATCAAATCACTGCAAATTGACATCATACATCTTTGAAATATTGAAGGTGCATTATATAATCCGAAAGTCATTCGCCGAAAAGCAAAAGTTCCATAAGGACTACTAATGTTGTTTTATCTTGATCCTTTCGAGCAATATGTATTTGATGATAACCAGTATATTCATCTAGAAAACAAAATTGTTTATGCCCAGCTAATCTATCCAACTTCTTGTCCAAAAAAGGTAAAGGAAAATGATCCTTTCTGCTAGTAAAATTTAATTTTCTATAATCTATGCAGATTCGCCAACCAGTGACATGTCTTATTGATATTAATTCATCATGCTCATTTGTCACTACATTCACACTTCCTTTCTTTGGAACACAGTGAATTGGAATAACTCAAGCACTATCTGAAATAGGATATATTATTTCAGCATCTAACCATTTTAAAATTTCATTCTTCACAACTTCTTTCATCATAGGATTTAATCTTTTTTGAGGATCAACTCTTGGTTCATGTTGATCTTCTAATAAAATTCTATGCATACAAATTGAAGGACTGATTCCTTTTATATCAGCTAATATCCATCCATAGGCTTTTTTATATCTTTTCAAAGTTTCCAACAACTGTTGTTCTTGCATATCAATTAATTCTGAGGATACTATAGCATGTAATGTAGATAAATCTCCTAAAAATGCATTCTTCAAATGTGTAGGAAGCATTTTCAATTCTAGTTCATGAGGTTTCTCAATAGATGGAGTCAAATTCTTGTTACTTTCTGTAGGATCCAATATTTCAAATCTCTCCTGAACATAATCCATATCCTCTTTACTCACTTTCTTAGAGTCATCTTGAATTTTATCCTCATCTTGATATTCCATATATTCCTTTTTAGATTCTCTTTCAAAAGTTCTCTTGAAATATTCATGGCTTAAATATTCATTAATATCCATTCTAAAGCATTCAACCTCTTGCTCTTTTGCAATGTATCTCATTAATTTTACAATATTAAATGTAACCCTTTGATCACTAACTCTCATAGTTAGTTCTTCTTTCTGCACATCTATCAAAGCTCTTCTAGTGGCTAGAATTGGTCTTCCTAAAATAATAGGAATTTCTTTATCTTCCTCCATATCTAATACAATAAAGTCCATAGGAAAAATAAATTTATCGACTTTTATCAAAACATCTTCTATAACTCCTTTAGAATAGGTAATCGAGCGATCAGCTAACTGAAGAGTTATAGTTGTATGTGAAATATCTCCTAAGCCCAACCTTCTAAAAATTGATAACGACATAAGATTAATATTGGCTCCTAAATCACATAAAGTTTTTTCATAAAATTGTTTGTCAATAGCACATGGAATTGTAAAACTTCTAGTATCTTTAAGTTTTTCAGGAAGCTTTTTCTGAATTATAGCGCTACACTCTTTGCTGAGTACAACAGTCTCATTATCTACAAACTTCCTTTTCTTATTAAGTATATCCTTCATGAACTCACATAGCTTGACATTTGTTCCAAAGCCTCAACAAATGGAATGTTCATCGTTAATTTTCTCAAATTTTTCAAAAATTTTGAAAATTGATTACCTTTATATTTCTGCTTCAATCTTTGAGAAAATGGAGGTGGTGGTCTTTATACAGTGAGTTTCATTGGTTTAATAGGATTTTATGCTTCAAAATGAAAATCTTCACCAGATTTTCATTTTCTACCTCATCTTTTTCAACTTCCTGTTGAACTCTATTTTCTAATTCTTTTTTGCTTCTTAGTTGAATAGCTTTAATTTGCTCTTTGTTCTGATCTTTAAAATTTACTTCAACATTACTAGGCAATGTTCCTGGAGGTCTATTGCTAATTTTTCATGTTTCTAATAGCAATTCATTGACTTTGTAATTGACTACCCATTTGCAATATCAATTCTTCTATTGATAGCTTTTTCTCCTTACTCTACAATTATTAAAACCTGGGGGATAATAAGGATTATAAGCTTGATTCCCTTGATTGTTGGAGTTTCCCAATGGGTTTGCAGCAGTGTTTCCCCATTGCGGATTTACTACATTAGAATTATTGTTACTCCATCTAAATTTTGAATGATTCTTCCAACCATGGTTATAATAATTGGCATAAGGGTTATTAGAATGATTGTATATTGCATTTAAAGTCTCATAAGAAGATTGAGATTCTATCATTTGTCCCAATGAGTTTTCCTCAAGCACATGTGCTATCTGAGAATATTTCATTCCATATTGATCTATCTTCTTTGGTATAGCAGCTATTTAGGAAGCTAAAATAAATATAGCATCAGAATCATGAACACTAGCTAATTTTTTTGGATTTACCCTTTCAGTGGGCCATTGAAAATTATTTCTAGCCATTTCTTCAATTAATGATTATGCCTCATCGAATGGTTTTGACATTAATGATCCACCAACAGTAGCGTTAATTATCGATCTAAGAGATCCAACCAACCCATTATAACAAGTTTGAATTATTAACTAATCTGGGAACTCATGGTATGGTCAATTTCTAAGGAGATCTTTAAATCTTTCTCGGGCTTCATAAATTGATTCCCCTTCAAACTGACAAAAAAGATGTGATATCATTTCTAAGTTTAGCACTTTTTGAAGGTAGGAAATATTTAGATAAGAATTTTTGTGATAAATCTCCCCATGTTCTGATAAATCTAGGTGCTAATGAGTTTAACCGCATCTTAGCTTTATCTCTTAATGGAAAAGGAAAAATTTTAAGTCTGACAACATCATTTGATACTCCACCATATTTAAATATAGCACACAATTCTAGAAAACTAGCAAAATGTAAATTAGGATCTTTAGTAGGTATTCCCCCAAACTAATTATATTGAACCATTTGGATAACAACAGGTTTAAACTCAAATGAATTGGCAGCTACAGCAGGGTTTTGAATACTCAAATGAATTTCATCTGTTGTTGGATTAACTAATCTCTTAAAGGTCTCTGATGATGTTCATTTTCATTTCCAACATTGTTTAAATTGCAAGCCATTTTGCTAAAATGATCTTTCTCTTTTTGTTGTTTTTGAATTCTTCTAACAGTTCTTTCTGACTCAGAATCGTAAGGTACTAAATTTTCAAATATTACACTATGCATAAATAAGATAGAGCAGGTAATTAATAAAACAACAAACACACTTAAATAAGAAAATGTTCAAACTAAACTATAAACACTCTCTTTTTTATTTTTTATTTTGAAATGAAATACAACAAAATACTAATATTTTCCATTACTTCCTTGGAAATGGCACCAAAAACTTGATGCGAGGTGATTTAGTGTAAAAATTTTGCAAATATTTTTCAATATTATAAAATTACACACGTAAAAAATATAATAAATGTGCAATATAATCCCAACAAAAATTCTTTTTATGAAAATAATTTAACTTTTCAAACTCTTTTTAAACTGCAAAATCTCTTTTAATTCCAACACAAGTATACGTATTGCTCAAGTAATAAAGAGCTCTAATGGAGCCTTAGATATCGATCCCACAGGGAAGTTGGAAAAGCCTATAGTAAATTATGAAAATTATTTTATATCAAAAACAAAAACAAAAGTAAAAGTAAAGTGCAAAGTTTGAAAATTAACTATTCAAGTGAATGCTAATTAAAATGCAGTTGTAAGACTACAAAAGTTCAGCTAAACTAGATACTAAACTTTTAAATGTAAAATTACAAAAAAATTAAACAAAGTTTTTGTTGTGACGAAAAGTTCAAATTTAAGAAAGCATCCTTCCCCTTTACAATGAGTATATGAATTGTGAAGAAATTGAAATCATTTGAAAATATATATATAAAAACTATTTTGGGTCACATAGGGGCAATCCTATTCTTTACCCTCTTCCGAGTGCTATAAAGAATATTGAATAATTCATAGTTTGGTCCCTAATTTTGTGGTTAGACGGGGA
The DNA here is from genome assembly GCA_002079205.1 of Phalaenopsis hybrid cultivar. Taxonomy (NCBI): domain Eukaryota; kingdom Viridiplantae; phylum Streptophyta; class Magnoliopsida; order Asparagales; family Orchidaceae; genus Phalaenopsis; species Phalaenopsis hybrid cultivar. Next base: position 247,854 of record JXCR01127847.1, read on the forward strand.
GGATACCGGCTGCCACTCCAGAGCTCCCACTACTCCGACCCCTGACGGCCAACAATCTCGCATTAATTTTCAATCAACTGGACTGAATTGGGGATTTTAATCAGTCACCTTAAAATTTCAAATTTTGCATCCAACAAAGTATAATTCCCTGTTTATTTGCACCCAATCCCATAAATGACATACTCTCCCATGAAATCAAATGTGATTCTCTCTATGTTGTAGAAATCATATTTCATTTAAGAACATATGTCTCTCAACAAGTTTTAACATTTCAATTGGTCAAATCAAAAAGTAAATGAGGATCAGAGTTTAAATCATCACAAATTATTATCATTTAAATCCATTGAAAATAAAATCTATTCTTCACAAAATCATATCTCAAAGAAGGGAGAACGATAAAAAAGACTACTCAAAATTCATGAGAAGGATACGACAAAACATAGATTTTATATATAAAAATAAGTGTACAAAACAAAATAAATAAAAATATGACTTATCTCACAATGCTTCTGAAGCAAATCCCTAGAAGTTCTTTTCAGTTCTTTCTCTATTTACAATCACTCCCAATTCTCTTTAAAAGTGTAATGAGAAAGAAATCTCTCACCTTTTCTCTGCTCTTACAACCGTAGAAGAAAATCTTCTCTTCTCTCTCTATCTCTAACTCACGCCCACTTTCTCTTCTCTCTCACCCCACACACTTCAACTCTTCAAGTCTTCTTCTTTTATTTTGGGCTGCCTCTTTTGGAAAAAAATTCAAAATTCCTTCCAAAATTCCCTCCAAAAAGTCAACTCTTTTGAATTCAAAAGATGTGTCATTTGATCCAAGAGACATATTTCTTCATAAAAGAATCTTCCAAAGTGTCTAGATGCATTGAATTACTCCAAGAGGTGTGTAGAATAAGTGTCCTTTTGAAATTCACGCAAAAATTCATCTCGAACCTCCTTATTTTGAAAAAATTTTCCTTGGCGCATCATGCACCAATCTGGCGTATCATGCACCGATTCGACGCATCATGCACTTTAGATTTCGGCGGATCATGCGCCGATCTGGCACATCATGCGCTAAAATCCCAAAATTCGTTGTTTTGGTTCCAAATTTTTTCCTTTTTTTCCACTTTTACTCCAAATGCTAAAAAATGATATACTTGTAACAAAAACACAAAAATATTCTTCTTTAAAGTGCAATATCATAAAAAATAAGCATAAAATAAGTACTTAAAATAATATATTATTTTGGTGTATCACTAGGGCAACTAATCCAACAAAGAACAATAGCGAGACATCAAAAAGACTACCTAGCACCCTAAATCCTAGCCTATCACACAATCTATTGAGAAAGTGCATCAACCTAATATCTAAGTGCGAGGTAGGTTTGGGTATAGTATGACTTTGACAGAGTGGTCATACCGACCCCATCCTAAAGATCCAAAGGATCTAAGGGGAGACACAAGTTAGATCAATTAGATACTTAGCACAGTCATACTTGTGCCAATCTCAATGACTTAACTCGCATTGCTCACCGGGATCAATGCAACAAGAAATGCTCGATAAGGCATCGCGACCGATACGGGGTCACTCTTCTAATGAGCCTGGCTCACTACCTATGCAAACATGCAAATGCAAATGCAGAAATTCATATGACAGAAGTGATGAGTGTATTGTGGGGTAGTTACTCATAAAAAGATGGGCATAGTGTGTAGGCAGCGACCCGAACAAAGGTGTGCCGAGGCGGCAGTGACCAAAAGTAATGGGCGTGTCATGCTGGCAGCAGCCCGAAGAAAGGTGTGCCAAGGTAGCAATGACCAAGTGATGGGTGTGTCGTGGTGGAAAAAGTCTAAATAAGATGTGCCAAGATGCGATAACAAAAGGTGTGGGCGTTCCATGGTGGCAGTGGCCTGAAGAATAGGTGTGTCGTGGAGGCAACGACACGGAGGCAGTAGTGATCCTCACCGGGGAGCATCACAGAAGTGCAAATGCAAATGAAAACACATATGGTGCAAAATGCAAGTATAAAAAAATGCAATGTGATACAAACAAAAAGGTAATAAGATGCAGAAACATAGAAACATGAAAGTGCTCGATCAACCGGACCGTGGTGGCCGGTCGAACTAAAGTGATCGGTCGATCGGGCTGGGGTGACCGGTCAAACCAAAGTGAGATGCTCGCTGGGCCAGAGTGGCTGATCACACCAAAGTGAGATGCTAATCAGGCTGGGGCAGCCATTCAGAGCAAGGTGGGATGCTCGGGGCAGCCTATCGGAGTGAGGTGAGATGCTCGTCGGGCAGAGGTGGTCGAACGAAGTGAAGTAAAATGTTTGTCAGGCTGGGGCTGCTGGTTGGAGCTAAGTGAAATTCAACATGCACCAAGAAAAAATGCAATATGTAGCAAACCAACATGCAAATAGCAAACCAGGCTCGTGCTAACGACCTCACCTAGGAAACCTAAAGTTTAGACCCTTGGATGGCCTTCTTGCTTTGGTGAGAAAATGTGGGGAGTTGCTCCCCAAATCTCCAGAGCTACAAAGGTTTTCTCATTTCACGAACTCCTCCAGACTATGCAAAACAAGCCAACTATAAAGTTTATCTCATTTTGCCAAGTCCGACCTCCCAGTTTTTCCAAGTAAAGCTGGGGAACACAAAGCAAGGGGAGTGAGGGACTCCAACCTAGCTGGACTTGTGCTAAGGCTCACAAAAAAGGGGAGACACTCGGCCCTATGGAGGGTGTTTGGTCATGCACGGGAAATCCTAACCTAAAGGCTAGCTGTAGAAAATCAACGATCAATTACATAAGCACATCTTCGTGACAGCATCACACTAAGGCACACACCCGGTGTTGGTGATCGAACCCACACGCGTAGACACTATTAAATCTAGGGCTAGCTAAGAGTTTAGAGGATATCACCACCGTGATGATTGCGGATCCATTCTCTTTATGCTGAAGGAGAGCCCATGCATCGAGCCGTCGGTGTCTAGTCTATGCGCAATTGTACCTCGTAGAACGTGCACATAACAATAGAAGGTAATGAGGGCAGGAGGTATGCAAAGTACACTTGATAAATATCATAAGATATGAAAAGTACGACCAAAATGTACCTTTGCAAAGAAGGGTCGTACGGATATCACCCTTTGCACCGTAATGTGGTCGTCGCTTCACAATTGGTTGCTGCTTCGACGAGGCTTTTGACTGAAAGGGAGAACATGTCAGCAAGGTTGTCGAAAACGCAAGCTGAGAGGAGCAAACATTTTCGTGAAGGTTTCCCCGTGAGAGCAAGTGCTAACTGAAGGGAAACTGGGCTTGCGGTTAACGTCACCGACACGAGGAGGCTCCAACTAAGAGGAAGACCGGTGGTCTTCGACCGCTAACAAGAACAACGGTGGTGGGGAGCTCAGATTGAAGAAGAGGTTTGGAAGCACTGGCTGCCTTGTGAAGAAGAAAAGGCCCATAGTTACTAGGGCTTACCAGCATGGAAGGAGGTTCGATGAAGAAGCTGCCTAGCGGAGTATGAGGGCCACCGGTGAGGACACAACTGTGAGGAACCAGAGCAGATGGCAAGATTTTTTGAGAGGGTTAAGTTACGGGAGTCGCGAGGCGAAAAAAGGTGGTTGCCAACGCCGGGGTGACTTCGGCAAGGAGGTCCGGCGAGGGAGTGCTGCCGGCGTGAGAGGCCAACAATGTGGGGTAGTGCGCCGACGTGGAGTAGTATGGTGCCGACGAGACACATACCAAAGAAAGATCACCGATAAGGGCACAACAAAATTGTACCGAAGAGAGACATGATGTTAGGTTCGCGAAGCTTAGGCATGGTCGCAAATGAGAAAGGAGATTTTTTTGGCTCAGCTGGGAGGATAGGAGAGAGGCGCCCATGAGACATTTAGGGATTATTAAGGTTTTTTTATTTTTTATTTTTTATTATAATAATAATGTTATTTAATATTCATAATCCTTGATTTGCGCTCCTTTTGAACATGCATAGAACCTCAACAATATGTGTGTCCTTCTCGGGTAAAATTAACGTTCCGGACAGGTTAGCGCAGTTCGTTTTGTCATCCGGGGTCATCCGAATAAATTCATTGGTGGACGAGCTAATTTTAACCAATTTCTCATGCGACGCAGTGAGTAACACCTGTTGGGCTAACTGAAGCCATCAGAGGTGCAAAATATTGATCGACATTCATCTAAGTGAAAGCCAAAGCCTAGCAGAATGACCTTGGCTAGTGCCCCTCAACACGCATCGAAAGGTCCCTAGTAGGTGTCTGAACTGCCGGATGTTACAGACGGTCCGTAGATTATCTCGAGTAATGCAGGTGGACACACTAAACTCATGACATTAAAAATTGATGCCAATATCATCAAAGGCCTATCTAGATATAATAATCATCACCTGAAAAAAAAAAGAAAAGAAAAAAGAATAAGAAAGTTGAAAAAGGGATGAGAAGCTTGGGATTAGTCCCTAATCAAAATTGGTTCCACATATAATCTTTTTAAAGTATAAAACTTGAGAAACTCTTAAGCTTAAGGATATAATATAATAAGTATAATTATTCTTAATAAAAATTTTTAAGTAGAGAAGATAGAATACCTAAACTCTATATTTGGAGAATTACAAGTATTTCTGAACTAGATAAGAACTCATATTTTCAGACTTCTTTACATTAAAAATTTCTAACTTTAAGTTGGTCTCATATACTAATTTTTTTTTCTAAATTAGACTACTATATTTCTAGATCAAAATTTTAGAATTTCCTAAAGAAACTCATTTACATAATCTACTTATTTTGGTTTTGAAAGATTGGAGTGTCAGTTGATAACAAGTAATGTTTTAAGTTTGAAAGATTTTGATACACTTAAAATATATAGTATTAATGTACACATTTTTTATACTTATTTTTTAGATTATTTGTTTTAATGAAAACAATTTATGTGTTTCTTTCAGGTACAATTAAAAGGATAAAAAATGGCAAAATGAGTGAAAAATGATCAAATTTGGAGCAAAAATGAATAAGTTGTGCAAAAACACTATGGCTCTTAAGCGCCCAAAACTGGCCCTTACATGTTAGTAAAACAAAGAAGGTTGTGCCTAAGTGCCAAGTACCTCATGCTTAAGCACCAGAAGTAGTTACTTAATGATTCAATGAATTTAGATGAATTTTTTAAGAGATGTTTTGAAGCAACCTATGGTGAAAATGTGGGAAATAGTTAATGGACAAGAAAATAAATTCAATTATCTTTTGAAAGGAGGCAACTGTTGGAAGATTTATTCAATGTGGACACATTTTAAAGAGACACCAAGGCACTTTTTGAAAAATTATAAAAGAAGACTGGATTGGATTGAAGAACTCTCTCTCTCTCTCTCTCTCTCTCTCTCTCTCTCTTCTCTTCTTTTTGAGAGGCTTAGATGCCACTACCTCTTTATTTAGCCACCCCCTTTTCTTTTTATTTTGAGTTGTAGTTTGTATTGTAAGAGAAGGAAGAGATTCAAAGGAACTTCAAAAGTTTGGTGGAGAGGATTTGAGATAAGTTTTTATGTTTGTGACTACATTTAGTCTTAATTTAGACTTCTTGCTTGTTTGCATGATTTCTACTTTCAAACTTAAGTGTGATTGTGTTTTCTCCATAAATTCTGAGTAGTTTCTTTACTTTTTCCTTAAAATGATAAGTGATTAAGTATTGGATGGAAGTTGTTTGAAGTATTAATCTTTAACGTTAGAATAAGTTGTGATGATTTTAAACCTTATACTTCATTTACTTCTGGATTTCGCCAATTAAGATGTTAATATTTGTTGTGAGAACATGTAAGATCTGAGATGGTATTGTCTCAATCAACAAATGATAAAAATCACATGAGATTGTATGGATGAGAATGTAATTCATATGATTGAGTGCAAATAAATAGGGAGAATCGCATGAGGTTGTATGAATGAGAATGTAATTCATATGATTTAGTGCAAATAAATAGGGAAATAATCATTATGGATATAGAATTAGAGGATTTTAGGGTGACAGGATAAAGCCCCCAATTTGGTTTATAGTTTTAGGTTTTGATACGAGATGTTAACCCCTAGGTGGAGGGAGAAAAGGGAACACTAGAGTGAGAGCTAGTATCTTCCCTACCCAACCCGTCTTCATGACTATTCAAAATTTAAATTAGTCAATGTTCATTATAGCATCTCTAGTGAGGGTAAAGAATATTATTGCTCCTGTTTGGCATAACACATGTTGAATGCTTCCATAATAGAATTCCTTTACTTATTACTGATTCATGATAAGGAAAAAAATATTTTATTTATATTGTCTTCATTTTACAAATATTTAGTTAAGTTTAGTTAGTTGTTTGCTTTACTTTCATTTATCAAAAATTACAAAAAATCAAATTTTCATTCTTTGTTATAGCATCTAAAGTTTGAGTAAGAATATTTTGCTAAGTAGAAATTATTATCTAATTTCTTCTGATTTTAATTGCATATTGCTTTTGTCCTCGTGGGTCTGATATCCAGTGCTTAATCAAAAAGTTATATATTACTTACTAACGATACGAATGCTTGTGTAGCATCCCATAATTAAATATCATAATTGCATTCTTATTTGCTTCGAAGTAAAATTTTTGCCTATTTGTTGCCGGTGATCAAGTTTTTTAGGCTATTGCAAAGTACGAATTATAAGTAAGGAAAAATTAAGAATATAACCACATACATCATACAATCATATAAAATTGGGATCAATGTGTCATACTTTAAAATTATGGGAGAAGGTAATTGAACATAGTTTAAGATGTATTATAAAGATTTCTCATAATCAATTTGAATTTTTATCGGGCAGGTCTACTATGGAAGCTATACATTTATTGAGAAGTTTAATGTAGAAGTTCAGAGATAATAAAGAGCTTCTACATTTGATTTTATTAATTTAAAAAAAGCATAAGATAAGGTTCCAAATATCCTTTGCAGAGTTCTTGAGAAGAAAAGTGTTGATATGACTTATGTTCAAGTCATTAGAGATATGTGTGCTAGAGCTGTTACTTGTGTTTAAACTAAAGGAGGATTGACCAAATATTTTCCTATTTATGTTGTATAACATCAGGGATCGGCTTTAAACCCATATCTTTTTGCTTTAGTTGTGGATGACCTTACTATAAATTTACAGGAGGATGTAACTTGGTGTATGATTTTTGCTGATGATATCCTTCTCGTGGATAAGACGAGAGAAAAAGCTAAGGAAAAACTTGATTTATGGAAGTCTACATTGGAGACTAAAGGCCTTCATTTAAGTAGAACTAAAACTGATACATGAAATGTAATTTTAGTAGTAGTAAATCTAGTGACAAAAGTGTAACTTTGGCTGATCAAATTATTAAAAGGTCTGAATGATATAGATACCTTGGGTCTATTGTTCAAAGTGATGGTGATATAGATGAGGATGTTAATAGTAGAATTCAAGTTGGTTGGTTGAAGTGGAAGAATGTGCCTTTTGTGTGATAGAAAATTACCACTAAGACTAAAGGAAAATTTTATAAGACGGTGGTGAGACCTGCAACGCTCTATGGCGTTGAATGTTGGTCATTAAAAGAGAAGCATAATACTAAGTTAAGGGTTGCATAGATGAGAATGATTAGGTGGATGAGTGGCTTTACACTTAGAGACAAAATGCAAAATAAATACATCTGTGATAGGGTTGGTGTTGCTCGTGTGACGGACAAAATTAGAAAAAAGTTGTTTTAGATGGTTTGGTGACCCAACCCGCAATTACATATATTTTTAATCTCCAATATATTGCCAAAAAACTTGACCCAAATTATATTCAGAAGCTAGTGTGAATAAATGAAATGATATGGAAAATAAATAATTAAACTTCACACTAAAGGTACTACGCAAGTATATGTATCGTTCCAAATAATATAATATTTTTTTAAAAAACCACAATATCGATCCCACGATGACAGTTGGATTCTTTTAAATTGGCTTGCAAAACTAGGAAGCAAAATCAATTTAAATTGTAGATTAAATAAAAATAAAATGATTGCAACAATTAAGACTAAATTAAAGTAGATATAAACAACTATGATTAACAGTTTAATAAAAGTAATTATGACAAGTTTGAATAATATGTAAAAATATTTCCCATTATAGTAAGATATTAATCTATTAGGATTTGAATGACTAAAAATATGATAATGTATTGTGATAAATAGGATCATTGTTATTCATTACCCCCTCCTAGTGCTAGCAAAGAATATTGATTAATTTAGAGTTTTTCACTAGCTTGTGTAGTAGTACTGAGTAGATTCTAGCCTCTTACCTCCAGATTACCCACTGTGAACTCATTATAGGACCTATTAGAGACCCTTACAATCTAAACACTAAACTGAATTGGAAAAAGAATCAAGCCTGTCACCCTAGAAACATCAATTCTACGCCCATCAAAACTTTTTCTTCCTATATATTTGCACTCCACCTTAGGTGATCGCAATGCCTCTCCCCAGGATGAGTGTGACATTCACTAGTTGGGTGAAATCATATCCCTCTCATGACTTTATTTTTCTCGATGGATTTTAACCTCACAAGTGGCCACTTTGTAAAGTCAATAAGGAATCGGTGAATGTCATAACAATTTTTAAAAATAGAAAAGAAATCTTTAAATCATTCTCATCCCATAAGATTATTTCCCAAGAGTAAGGAGAAAGAAAGAGAACTACTCAGAATTCATAGAGAATAAAACGAAAATACCAAATTTGTATTGAAATCCAAGTCTTAGAAACAAAAAATTAAACATAAATACAAAGTAACTTATGTTTCTCCCCAACACAAATTCTGGAGTCTCTTTGAAGAATTCTCCAAACTCTTACTCTTACAACACAAAACACACTTAAGCTCACACTTAAACACGAAAGTGGGACTTTCTAAAGTCTTCAAATATTCCCAAAAAGTCTTCTTTTTTGTCTTGATTAATAGATCTCTGAAAATAACCAAGGGTTGCTTCAAACACCCCTTCAAAATTCAGATAAATTCAATAGATCTTCTAGAAGGGAAGTTATTGGCGCTATAACGCCCACTGCACCCGTATGTGGTGCTATAGCTTCGTGGAAAAACACCATGGCACAATACAAATTGCACCAGTTTTGCTCAATTCTCCCTCATTTCTCTAAATGTCTATTCCATGTACCTCAAACCAAAATCATACAAAATAACTTTCTTTAAAGTGTAATATCACTAAAAATATACTTAAAACGATCATAAAATATGCACTAAAAATAGATAATTTTAAGATAGATCATTCCCCCAAACTTAAACATCACTTGTCATAAACTAGCTCCTTTATACTATGTAAAAATTATAACCTATTTTTGTTTTTGTTTTATAAATGTGATAGTAAAACCTTCGAAAAAATTTTAATAACTCGGGTTAAAATTAATATGTAAGAATATCTATTATTCAAGTCTAAGAGTTCTGATTTTCTATTCATTTCAATAATAATTATAATTTGGTCATATTTTGAATACTTGGAAGAATTACAACAAAAAGAACTTCATGAGGACTTAATCATTAAAATGCAAATACTTTAAGCCTTAATTTAGAAATCTAATTAAGTTCCTTTCCATAAGATGATTTAAGTGGAGTCAATTTTTGTTTAGGCATCTCCTCAAGCTTCTTCTCACATTTTTTTTTCATTCGTACTCTTTTTTTTTCTTTTCTTTTTCTTTTAGGATCTTTTTCAATTCTTTCTTTTTCTTTTCATGTAATGTGAGGATTACTATATTTAGATAACCATTAATAATTTTGAGCTGCTTCATCGTCTTCTTAAATTTATAAACTCTTTGCATTTCCTTATTTTGACAAAATTTTATTAGCTTTAAAAAGATTTTTCATAAAGTCTCAATTCCTTCTTTTCTAAGTAAAACTCTAAAATTCTTGACAATTCTAAAAATACAATTTTCTTTACTTTAAATAGTAAAAATATAATCTTATCCTCTCATACTAAATATTTTAATTTTAGAACTAACCTTTATTATTAAAAACCTTAACTTATTTTTTTTATAACATTTATAAAATTTAAAATATAGTTATCTTAAGTTATCCTAACATACCATAGGTTTTATTAAATTAAATTTTAAAAATATAGATCTTTGAGGACAAATAAAATTTAGTTCTTTTAAAAAGATTTTCTCCCTTCCCCCAAAATTAATTTTTTAATTGATTTCAACATAGTAGTTCAGGTATAAAAAAAAATATAAATTTTAAAAACAATGGAACAGTATAGGTACAAGTAAGTGAAATTAGCATGTCTAAAGAAAATAAAAAGACTATTCTAGCATTTACATTGAAGTAAGAGATAAACATTAAAAATAATATAACAATATAGTGTAATAAATATAACTTTAATAATTTAATACAAATGCAAATTTAAACATAAAAAGTCTAACAAACATATAACAACAAACTAACTACAGAAAATTTGAATATGAAAATAGAAAACAAAACACAACAAAACAAATAGATAACACTACACATCATCACCACCTTCATCATCATCATCATAATAATCACGAAAGTCAAAATCGCCCTCCATACTATCATGTTTATAAGATGTATATCTGGGGCAAGTAGGAAATACTAACGAATAGTTAACGCTTAAGAATTTCTCCATCTTCTCATTATAAGTAATATTATAATCAACTCTTCTCTACATATACTCATCATTATGATTGAGATGGGATTCTAAACAATTCTGTTGATTCTGTAATGTTAAGATATCTCCTTGTTGAATAAATAATTGTTCCATTACAACATCAAGTGAAGTAGTACTAGATGTTGAAGGTCTAGAAGTTGAAGCTGAAGCTAAAGTAGAAGGAATATCAGTGCCTCTACTTCTAGATCTTACTCCAATATGTTTTCCATACATCTTCAAATTCATTTTTCCAATAGGTTTATGATATGGTAAAACTTCTTCTCAAGTCTCATATGTCACTCCAGATTCAACACACATGGTAGTAATAAGAACAGGATAACTCATACCTCCAGTAGTTCATCCCCTTGAAGAAATAAGCATATTCTTGTAAATTAAAGAGCTAATGTCAATTGATTTGTTCATCTGAATGCAATAGTTCGATGTGGCTCTTTCTTGAGTTACCTCACTAAATTGATTAATATGAAGCAATCTACCAAAAATAAAATAATGTAAGATACGAGAATGAACATTTAGCTTCGAGAAAGAAAAGTTTATCCGATGTCCATTCTTATACTTCCATACTCCATTACCATCAGTCAAAAATTGCATAATCTTGTCGAACTCATCTTCAGTAGGATAAAACTCAAAATAGAAACAAGTAAGAACACTATGCAGCTTATAAATGTGATTGATCCGAACAGAACTTATATCCACATACTGCCCTCTCACATAAACCAAATCATCTGATTCATCAGGCAAATTCACATAGAATTCTCTAACAACAGAAATTACAATGACGACAATAAAATAGCAAAAACTCTCCCACTATCGCTCTACAATCATATATTCAATCGTTCTATCAGGACGAAGAAAACTTCGTTATGTAATTAGTTTCTTAGATTACAGATCCCTGTATCAATCTTGTGCTTTCATGCTAGCAAATTTATTAGCATTAAAAACTCTTTTTCCTTTTCCTCTTTTCATTTTAGGAGCCATGACAAATCTTGGAAATTCCAAACAAAATTCTAATAAATCTCAAATATATGATTTTTAGGCTCAAACAAAAACATTCTAAAATAAATGATCATTCCATGGATTTCTCACCATTTCCACAAAATTTTGAAATTTTTTGCCATATTCAGAATGTGGAAGAAATCCATGGTGAAATAAAAATTTTTTGCCCTAAGCTTTAGTAAAGGTAGAGGAAAATGATCAAGAATAATGACTTGTCTTGTGGGAATTAATCTAGTAAAGGTAGAGGAAAATGTTCTTTCCTTGTGGAAGCATTTATATTTCTATAATCAATACTCATTTGCCATCCATTGACTTGTCTTGTGGGAATTAATTCATTCTTTTCATTTGCAACAACAGTCACTCCTCCTTTCTTAAGAACACAACAAATAGGACTAACTTATGAACTATATGAAATTGGATAAATAATTCCAACATCCAACAACTTTAAAATTTCTTTGTTAGCAACCTCTTTCATTATAGCATTTAATCTTCTATGAGGATCAATAACCCTAAGCTCTTAAACTTAATCGTTTGAGAATTTTATGCAAACCATGCACATGCTTAAGATAAAATAGAATGTCTCGAAAAGTGTGCACCTGATCCAAATGTTTAAAAAAATAGAACTCTCAAATGTCAAATTCAAATGCATGCACGCTCTCAAGCGACCTGCCTTAACTATAAAGTGAGGTCGTAAGTCCCAAACTTTGGCCAAATCCAATCCTTCTCTCTACAAGAAATGGAGTTGACAAGATTGAGCCCTCATAAGTTAGTCTGATCCTTCTTAGAAGGACTAGAGTTGGCAAGACTAATGCTTTTAATGTTGTTTAAGCTATCAATCCCCGATGATGATTGTGATGATAGTAAATCTCAACCAGAAGGGTTTATTTTAAAAAAAAATCAGATCATAAATTCTATTTTTTAAACTCAAATAATAATATGAATTATGTTTCAGATCCTCTGTGAGAGGATAGAGTTGACAGGGTTCAAGGATATTAATCTCTAATAATTACTATATTGATATTGCATCTCAATCGGAATGTCTATTTAAAAAATAAAAAAAGCAAACCTCAGAGTCCATTTTTAAAAGTCAAATAGTAGTAATAATCATGAACGTGACCCCTAAGAGCTGGGTAGAGTTGATGAGGTTCAAAGGCAGTAATCCTCGATGATGGTTGTGTTGATCATAAATTTCATTCGAAGTGGTCCATTTATTAAATTTAAAAATTTAAATCAAATAAAAATAACTTTTAATTAAAAATTATACCACTTATTGTTTAAAGTAAAATTCATCTACCTTTTGTACGTGTTTGCTGAGGCAGACAAATTTAGTACCAACTCAAGCTCACAAATAGCCAATGTCTTATCAAACATACAACTAAATTAATGCTCAAAATAATCTCAAGCCAGTAAGGATGTGACCAAGTCCTCTGTTTGGGTGATTTTGTCGTCAAATGACATCACAAAAAAATGATTAAGACTCGAGCTCTCTGACCAGGTAGTTTTGCTGTCAAATGACATCATCATATTACGATCATGGGTGTAGCCAATATATTCCCCAATAATAGTATGCCTTTTTGAATATTGAATTATAAGTTATATTTGATAAAGCACAAAGCTCTTTGTAAGCTAATGTCAACTTATATTAATGCTTCTAAACAATCATTCATCCTAGGTTTACAAGGTCTTCTTAGACGAAGCAACCAACAACTGCTGACAAGAATTCTTTGTTAGGTTGGGTCGACTACCTACGCTAACTAAGTAGACTACAGTCCATGACAATCTAGGATGACATAACTATGTGATCTTGATCGAGTTCGTCATCATTGCCCTCGCCAGTTGTTTTGAGCTCGCAATAATAATTTTTACATATTTAAATTTTAAAATTTGCTTCAATTATATGCTAATTCTTAATACATAACGCCTAATGAATAACCTTAATCTAAAATGCTCTTTTGTTATGGGGGGAATAATTAACCATACGGGATTGCACTTATGGGAAATCTCAAACGCCAGGTCTTGAAGTTCTCGCAAAAGTGAGAGCGAAATATCTGGGCAGTGTCTTATTTACTATATCATCAGTTTTTTGAAAATTTCACCCGAAACTTAAAACACACTTTGAGCTCTCGACTAGAGTCTTGTGCTTTTTCGAATTCTTATGGCCCACAAATGCCATTTATTAATTTTTATATCTAATATTTAAAAAATTATTTTTCATTGTACAATATTGTTAATTTTTAAATTATATTTATATATACAAATATAAATTTTAGAAGTTAAAAATATTGATATTTTTGATGCTACTTCAAAATTTAAGTGGTATAATAAGTAAAATTTATGTATTATATATGTAAATATATAAAAATCTAGTNTAAGAATATTGATATTTTTTATGCCACTTCAAAATTTAAGTGGTATATTAAGTAAAATTTATGTATTATATGTGTAAATATATAAAAATCTAGTTGTATGCATGCAAATTCATCAAGTATACTCATTTTAAATAAGTAAATATTAAAATTATTTCATATATTTTATTTATGAGTTATTTAAATATATAAAAATTTAGGTAGTGTGGCTTATTGGAAAAAATATTACATCAGTACTACGCACGTAGAAGTAACGTGCGTAGTCAATGAAATTATGCCACGACACTCCGCGCGACAGGGAAAAAAAAAACAGCGCAGTAACACAGGTAATATTCCCTCATATGTTATTCATGTGTTATTGCGTGTTATTCATGTGTTATTGTGTCCTGAGAATANCGAGCCGCGGGGGAACGAGCCGCGGGGGTACGAAGATGCCATTTTGTGGCCGAGTGTTTTGGGATGAGAGTTCCCGAACAAAAAGCTTATATGGATTCACAAAGATTCATAAAGATTCACCGATGAAGAGCCAAAGTAAGCCTAAAAAATATTACATCGCACTTAACAGTAACCTCCTTATCCTGTTAAATCACGACATTTCGTGTCACACAGAAAAAATTCGGCACAATAACACGGAGAATATTTTCTCCATATTATCCATGTGTTATTGTGTGTTATTTATGTGTTATTGTATTCTGGGAATATTTCTGATGTTATAATAACACAATAACACATCAATTACATATGAATAACACACAATAACACATGAATAACACGGTTACTGCGCCGTTTTTTTCTCTGTCGGGAATATTCCCCGTGTTATTAATGTGTTATTGCGTGTTATTCATGTGTTATTGTGTCCTGAGAATATTCTTGATGTTATATTATTATAACATCAAGAATATTCTCAGGACACAATAACACATGAATAACACGCAATAACACATTAATAACACGNACTTTCTTGAGTTACCTCACTAAAGTGATTAACAGGAAGCAGTCTACCAAAAATAAAATAATGTTAGGTACGAGAATGAACATTTAGCTTCGAGAAAGAAAAGTTTACCCAATGTCCATTCTTAATCTTCCATACTCCATTACCGTCAGTCAAAAATTGCATAATCTTGTCAAACTCATTTTTAGTAGGATAAAACTCAAAATAGAAACAAGTAGGAACACTATGCAGCTTATAAATGTGATTGATCCGAACAAAACTTATATCCACATACTGCCCTCTCACTTAAACCAAATCATCAGATTCATCAGGCAAATTCACATAGAATTCTCTAACAACAAAAATTACAACGATGACAGTAAAATAGCAAAAACTCTCCCACTATCGCTCTACAATCATATATTCAATTGTTCCATCAGGACGAATAAAACTTTGTTCTGTAATTAGTTTCTTAGATTGCAGATCCCTGTATCAATCTTGTGCTTTCATGCTAGCAAATTTATTAGCATTAAAACTCCTTTTCATTTTCCTCTTTTCATTTTAGGAGCCATGACAAATCTAGGAAATTCAAAACAAAATTCTAATAAATCTCAACTATATGATTTTTAGGCTCAAACAAAAATATTCTAAAATAAATGATCATTCCATGGATTTCCCACCATTTCCACAAAATTTTGAAATTTTTGACCATATTCACAATGTGGAAGAAATCTATGGTGAAATAAAAAAATTCCAAAGCAAAGATGAAGATCTTACCCCAAGATTTAGTAAAGGTAGAGGAAAATGATCAAGACTAATGACTTGTCTTGTGGGAATTAATCTAGTAAAGGTAGAGGAAAATGATCTTTCCTCGTGGCGACATTTATATTTCTATAATCAATACTCATTTTCCATCCATTGACTTGTCTTGTGGGAATTAATTCATTCTTTTCATTTGTAACAACAGTTACTCCTCTTTTCTTAAAAACACAACGAATAGGACTAACCTATGAACTATCTGAAATTGGATAAATAATTCCAGCATCCAACAACTTTAAAACTTCTTTGTTAGCAACCTCTTTCATTATAGCATTTAATCTTCTTTGAGGATCAATAACCCTAAGTTCTTAAACTTAATCGTTTAAGAATTCTATGCAAACCATGCACATGCTTAAGATAAAATAGAATGTCTTGAAAAGTGTGCACCTTATCCAAAACTTTATAAAAATATAACTTTCAAATGTCAAATTCAAATACATGCACGCTCTCAAGCAACCTGCCTTAACTATAAAGTGAGGTCGTAAGTCCCAAACTTGGACCAAATCCATACCTCCTCTCTACAAGAAATGGAGTCGACAAGATTGAGCCCTCATTCAGTTAGTCTGATCCTCCTTACAAGGACTAGAGTTGACAAGACTAATGTTCTTAATGCTGTTTAGGCTATCAATCCCCGATGATGATTGTGATGATAGTAAATCTCAACCAGAAGGGTTTATTTTCAAAAAATCAGATCATAAATTCTATTTTTAAAACTCAAATAATAATATAAGTTATGTTTCAGATCCTCTGTGAGAGGATAGAGTCGATAGGGTTCAAAGACATCAATCTCTAATAATTACTATAATGATATTGCATCTCAATCGGAATGTCTATTTAAAAAATAAAATAAAAAGCAAACCTCAGAGTCCATTTTTAAAAAGTCAAATAATAGTAATAATCATGAACGTGACCCCTGTGAGCTGGGTAGAGTCGATGAGGTTCAAAGGCAGTAAGCCCCGATGATGGTCGTGTTGATCATAAATTTCAATCGAAGCGGTCCATTTATTAAATTTAAATATTTAAATCAAATAAAAATAACTTTTAAATTAAAAATTATACCACTTATTGTTTAAAGTAAAATTCATCTACCCTTTGTACCTGTTTGCTGAGGCGGACAAATTTAGTACTAACTCAAGCTCAC